>JBBPBX010021734.1:10950-42081 GCA_038048925.1 Garcialebias charrua | reverse complement strand
TCTTCGTGCTTCCTCTTCAGTGAATCCCCGCCGGCGTTCTGCGACACCACGTTGGTGGTGATGAGGATGTTCTTGGAGCCAATCAGAGACGGGTTGATGAGGACGTTGGAGACGGCGGGGGTGGACGGCGTGGCTGTCGGGACAAACAGGAGGTGTCAGCATGTTAATGTGAACAACCAACAATAATACCCTGATGCATGCTCAATAATCCAGGTAGAAAAATCTAAAAAAGCTAAGTCTGGTCCTCTGGACATTCAAAAAACAAAACAAAAAAAATTGTAGAAACGTTTCGTCTTTCGTCCGAAAGACTTCCTCAGTCTGAGCTGCTGTATTCAGCTCAGTCTTATAAATAGCACCCTCTCACAGTGGATCAACCAGTTGGCTGATGACAGCCGAAACCAGCTGCTCACATGATCAAGGAGGACCATCAGCCTAACGATGGATCGTTAGCACCCTGATGGTTGTTTGCTATTCACAGAGGGCTGAGTGATACTAGCAATAACAGCATTGTAAGAGGGGGACAGTTGAACCCGGAGGCCTCCACCTCTGTTTAATGATGGACGGTTTCTTTTCACAAAGATGGCCTCCTTTACTCCTCTCTCAAACCATTGTTCCTCTCTATCAAGGATGTGAACATCTTCATCCCTGAAAGAGTGACCGCTGACCTGGAGATGAGTGTAGACCACAGAGTCCTGACCTGATGATGTTGATCTTCTGTGCTGGGCCATCCTTTTGGCCAGTGGCTGTTTAGTTTCCCCAATATAAGACTGATCACAGCCCTCCTGACACTGAACAGCATACACAATATTACTCTGTTTGTGCCAGGGGACTGGATCTTTGGGATGAACCAGTCTTTGCCGTAATGTATTTTGGGGTTTAAAAGCAACTGGGACGTTGTGTTTAGAAAATAAACGTCTCAATGTCTCTGAAACTCCCGCAACATACGGAATGACCTGTTCCTGCAGTTTTTTATAAATAAGGTTGTTACCACAAGGGCCCAGACTGCATACCTGCATACTCAGAAGGGATGAAAAAGGTGACAAACGTTGCGCCAACTAGGGCTGGGCCATATCATATTGTTCCCGGTTTTACCGGGCAAAAAAGCTTGCCCGGGCAAAAAAGTTATATCATGCTAATTTCACTTTAGGGGTGCAATTGACTGTTATTTCCTTCTCCTTTTCTCCGTTCTCAGTCAGTGAGGTAAATAAACTGTTAAAAGATCTTGATCCTAAAAAATCTGCAGGTCCAGATGAACTTCCACCTTATTTCTTAAGGCTGGCTGCTCATATCATCACAGTCCCTGTGACCCACATCTTTAATCTGTCCATAAGCCAAAACACCATTCCGGATGCTTGGAAAACAGCCTTTGTTCTTCCTTTGCTGAAGGGAGGTGACCCCACCTCACTGAACAATTATCGACCAATCTCTAAACTCTGCATCTTAGCCAAGGTTCTAGAAAAACTGATAAACTCTCAGATCAAAAACTATCTGGACTCATTTAACATCTTACCTCTTCATCAATCTGGTTTCAGGAAAAAACACAGCACAACAACTGCTTCTCTGAAGGTTCTGAATGATGTTGTTGAAGCATTGGATGCTAAGGATTATTGTGCTGCTCTTAGACACTGTGGATCATAACATCTTGTGTCATAAGCTCTCAGAAATCAGTTTCTCTGATCACACCATTGGTTGGTTTTCTAATTATTTTTCCAATCGGAGGCAAGGTGTTCAACATAACGGTACTTCTTCCAGCTATTTAACAGTTAAAAATGGTGTACCACAAGGCTCAGTTTTAGGACCAACCCTCTTTACAATCTACATAGCTAATGTAGGTCAGAGCATCCCTGATGCATCCTTACATTTCTATGCTGATGATACAGTTGTTTACTGCCGAGCTAAAACAGTAGCTAAGGCTTTCCAGTTACTGCAATCCGCTTTTGACATCATCCAGTCAGATTTGTTCCGTCTCAAACTTGTCCTAAATGCTGATAAAACAAAAGGGATGTTTTTTTCAAGTAGGAAGTCGGTCCCAGCAGATCTTCCTCTGATTTTATCCTCAAATGGTGTCCCTATTGAGTTTGTTGATTCCTATAAATATTTGGGTATCCTGGTCGATTCACATCTCTCTTTTAAACTCCACGTGGAAAACCTAGTGAAGAAACTGAAAGTTAAACTGGGTTTCTTTTTCAGAAATAAATCATGTCTAACACTGAATGTTAGGAAACGCCTTGTATCTGTGACTTTCCTTCCCTCCATTGATTACGGTGACATTCTCTACATGAATGCTCCTACAAGCACCTGCAGATGTTGGATGTTGTCTATCATGGTGCATCCTGCAGATGTTGGATGTTGTCTATCATGGTGCACTAAGATTCATAACTGGTTGTGATTATCGTACCCACCACTGCACCCTGTATTCACTGGTTAACTGGACATCATTAACTTCACACAGACTCTTCCACTGGTACATTTTCATCTTTAAATCACTTCTTGGTCTGCTGCCCTCATACATCTCCTCCTACATGTCTTTGCGTGAGTGCAGCTACAGCGTGCGCTCTCAGGACATGATTACCTGCAGTGTTCCGTCAGTGAGGACTGAACTTGGAAAAAGGGCCTTCTCCTACTCTGCTCCTGCTTCATGGAATATCTTACAAAAAGATCTGAAGCTCTCGGCCCTGACCTCTCTAAATGGTTTTCAGAATCTGTTGGAATCCTGGCAAAAACCAATGCAGATATGTTCCTGTTTTTGATTTTGTACATTTACCTTATAATGTTTTTGCTACTTTTTGCTACTTTTTCTTTTGTTTATTGTTTAATGTATTTGTATCATTGCTGTTCATCATTCTTTAGTTTGTAGCAGGTCGCTTTCGTAAATGAGCCCTCGAGGCTCAATAAGATTTACCTGACTAAATAAAGGTTGAATGAATTTTGTTAATTTTTATTTAGTTTTATTGGTAACACAACATGCCATTTTACTAAACAATGGTGACACTCAAATGCACATATAAAAATAAGAATATTAACTTTACCCAATGAACAGGTGACATTTTAATAACCACCAACAGTGAATTTAGGAAAGGCTTTTTATAGTTTTCTGATTTAGTGATAGACTCAGAACAGCATCACTGATTTGAACTATTTTACTTTCCAGACAATGTGTGTTACCTGGGCTCTTTCTCCTCTACAGCATAAGGAAAAATTTGCTCTTTAACGACTTTTGACTTTAGGAAAAAATACATTTATTAAAGGTGCTATATGTAATTTCTGGAACACGCTGGAACTTAGGGAAATTTTGAACAGACACGTTTCTGGTCCCTCCCCCTCAGAGCCATATATGGCTCTGCTCCCTCTTGCTCTCGGTGAAATTCAGCTCTGCTTCCGAATGCTCCGCCTCCACTGCATGTCCTGTCAACCGCTGCGAAGTTCTGTGTTTATATGTTAATAAAACGTTCTAAAAAATAAAATAAAAACATGGAGCGCTGGTCCAGCACACCATGAAATCTGCAGAGCCGCACGCAGCCACGTTGGACATCAGTTTAATTCGCTCGTGACAAATTCATTCATTTCCTCAATGTTTCTGTCATGAGTCAGTGGAGGAAGCGATCACTTGACTTTTGGCAAGAAACAAAAGAAAAGTCCAGATCAGGGATGAAGAAAGGGAATTTAATACATTTGTGTCACATACAAAGCAGTTTTGCATCGCTTTGCAATCCTTTGAACGAGAACCTGCGCGGCCGCTGCGGGCTGGGACAGGCGGGGGCGTGGGTTAGGAGCGTGAAAAGTGAGAAACTCTGTTTTTATTGGCTGGTTAACGGCCGGACACTGTGGCTTTTTAGAAATGCTTTTAGAGAAGCAAGGAGACTATAGTTTTTTTCAGAGATTACTTTGTCTAACATCAGTCTGTCAGGAGATAGTGACAGAGTGAAGAAATATGTTAAAAATATATTTTTAGAAAAACTACAGACTGCACTACAGAACTACAGACTGCAGCTTTAACATATCCCAATATAATTAGGACATACACAAAAAAGATGGCAAGTCAAAAGAATAAAAAGAGGCGTTCAATACAGAGAAGAAACACTGACATTATGTTTTCTCACTTTGAAACAGAACAAAGTATAGTTCTTTAACAAACTTTTTTACGGCTGCTGTTTTTTTTAACGACTACGAATTTTACGACTCGGTCATGTTTACGTTTATCTCTGTGGTTCTCCCGTGTCGTGTCGTCACTTTTCAAAGCTGCATGTCGCACAGTTTTTTTTATGAAGCGTCGAGCTCCCACACTTTAGAGGACTTGGTCGAACAATTTTCTCTGAGTCGGTTAAAATGGTCTTAATTTCCTTTGAAAACACCACCTCTACATCGGCTTCCGCCTCCCCACTCACCCTGTTCAACTCGCGATGCAGTGGCGTATTTTTTTTAACTTAATTCAGTTCAAAGATTTCGCTGTTGTCCCCGCCCACCATCGTCTGTCTTGAGACTGTGATTGGCTAAATCTCACGCTCCAACAAAGATGTTTTATTGTCGACAAGATGCCTTGCTGTGTCTTGAAATCCAGTCAGTGGGAAACAGGCATTCTAAGGGGCCATTTACACGGCGTGTATTTTGAGAGAAACCGCTCCTTTCTATCTGCGTTTCTACTTATCCTTAGTGGTAGCCTTGCAAGGCAGGCTACCACTACCGGTGTATGAATGTCTGAATGAATGGGTGGATGGCTGGTATTGTAAAGCGCTTTGTGGCTCCTTAAAGGGGGCTGGAAAGCGCTATATAAATAAGCTCCATTTACCATTTATCGTTTACACGAGTCCACTGGCCCCCACTTTGAATCCGATGGTTTTTGAACTCACCCTCCAGAGTGGATCTTTTTCGCTGACCCCGCGTTGATAATGTACACATCTCCCGCTGAGCTTTTGTTTGACATACCCGTATTTTCCGGTGTATAGGTCACACCTTTTTATGGTTTTTTCAAGGCCTGCAACCTATACTCAGGTGCAACCTATATATGGCTTGTTATCACTTTCGGTGAATTTTTTTTAAAATCCAGCTCATTTCACAATTACGTTCATTTATTAAGGAAAAGTTCAGCTCAGACATATATTTGCTATAATTCTTATCAAACAAATAATTGTTTTTAAGTGTTAATCTTCTTAAAAGCCTTGCTGTGCGCTCCTGTGGCAGACATTTGCAGCACCCATCTAGGGATTTTTCCAATCTATACATAGTTCCCATGTGACGTCACATCTGTGGGTTGTCCTGTTTGACCCTCCCACAGGTAGGCTAAGCTGCAGTTGGAGCGCGTTCTATGGATGTCCATTTTTCACGTTTTTTTGTTAATTTCTAATTAATTGCAATGGTTACTTCGTGTTGTGTCAGTGGGTGTTCCAGTCGGGTAGACGTTTGGGCAACGCGCAGGTTTCACTTAATCAAAAAAAGTAAACGTGAAGGATTTATCTCATCCGAGAAGCTGGACTGCAGCCCCTCCTCTCTGAGTCTGGCTCGGATCTGCTCTGGAAGACGTCGTCCTTTTGGCCGGTAAACAAAATATTCTACATAAATCATTTTGTGAAACTATGTCAGAACAATGTTAGAGTACAACTGTCTGTGTGTTAGAGCTGTTTTTTTTAATTATTATTTAGCGACACCGTCTTGCATGCTGTGGCTAGCTTAGCATCTCGCTAACGGACAATGGCCTCCTCACGGTGGACCGGCGGGGGAGACCGTCCCAGTGGGAGAAGGAGGACGGGAGCCAAGTCGTGCGGGCGACGCGTCGGTCCCATCGTGCCCCTGCGGCCGCGACGGATCCACGCCGTGCGACCTGAGCTGGAGGGACCCTCTGCTCCAGTGCTAACAACATGCTAACTTCCAACACGGTAACACTCAAGTGCTGGTTCTGGTCCGTGTTCAACCTGGACTGTTTGTGCTGGCTGTGTGTTATTTTAGTTAAACCTTTTTTTAGCTGGTTAGATCTGATTGAGACAGTTTACACATCTTTTTTGGATTTAAAGCTGTGAATCTCTGCGCTGTGAAGCCGGTGTGCGCTCTTTGTAGTAATTAAATAATTAATGATATCGGAGTAACTACTTTGTGACAAGTTGTCTGATTCGTCTGCCATGATTTCTTTCTCAAACTCATTTAACTCGACCACTGCCAGTTTGCTCTTGTTCCTTGGTGAAGCTGTGGTAGCTCGTGTTTTTGTCCGTATAATTTGCTCTGGCTGTTCGCCATCTTTGCCTTCTCTGCCTTTAGATGTGGTGCGGAAACCGGTTGGGGGCGTGTCTGGGAACTATGTATAGATGATAATTGGACAATGCGACCTATACACAGGTGCGACCTATACAGCAGAAAATACTGTACATGCGGGCAGCACGCACGCGCGGACAGCCGGCATTTCTATCAACAACAATGGCGGCGGACAGACACCGCTTTTTGAACTACAACTGATGGAAAATATTTTGAGTCTCATATTTAATTAATCTACACCTGAATTACCTGCATCCGAGTTGGAAGAGACACAGCTGGATCCAGTTATGTTGCTGTTTATTGAACGAGGCAGGCGGACATTTCACGCATCACTCTGCACAATATGTGCTAAATAATTACAGTTTAACAATAATAAACAATGATAAGGTTAGCGTGGGAGATAAAGTTATCTGAGCTAAATTAATCTATCTGGACTCAAGTTACATGATTTATATTTATATCTACACTACTGCTGATACATACAGTATTTAAGGATGCCCAATGTGCCTTATGTGCCTTACTGCATATGCCACTTTGCCTCTATACCAACATCAACTACCTCATACATATACTGTGTACATTAACTCATATGCTGCTTTGCCACTCTTTGCAAATGTCAATGCTAGAACCTTCAGTTTATTTTATAGATATACTTTTTATACTACTATGCAAAAACTCAGGACAGTATTACACTTTTATTATTTCATTTTATGCTTATGTTCATTAAATGTTTAGTGTTTTAGTGTTGGTGTAAATTTTCATACTTTTATACTACTATGCAAAAACTCAGGACAGTGTTACACTTTTACTATTTTATGCTTATGTTTATTAAATGTTTCAGTGTTTTAGTGTTTAAATGGTTACTGTTGCACCGAGGGACTGAGAGAAACGCAATTTCAATCCTGTGTATGTCCTGTACATATTGCAGTTCTGACAATAAAGTTGACTTTGACTTAAACGATGCATAACATGCTGCGTGTTTAAAGTTGAAAATGAAGACAACAGGTTTATTTTTTATTTATTTATTCAACACCACAAACTGTACGTCACACAAACACTGAGAATTAAACTGAACAAATTATTAAAACACATTAACCAAACTGTAAATACGTTAATGAACTGGACTCTGCTCTGTTTTCATCCTGGATTCTGGTCCGATCCGTCCGATCCGGTCTGCTTGGTGAAAGGACAGCTGCTCGACCTTGCATTTTATTTTTCTGCTCGACCTTGCAGAAAAATAAAATAAATCAGTTGGTTGTTGTGTGATCAAAGTAAACACAAGCTAACATTATTAAGAACGTTGTTTACCTGCTGAAAACCAGCTGTTTATCACGGAGTAAAGTCCGACATGTTGACAGAGTTCTGGTCCGCTCAGCATCTGGTGTGAAGCTTGTTAGATGAAGCGGGTCCCACTTGGCGTCAAATCTGTCGACTCTTATCCAAAATTCAGCTTTAACTTGTTGTTACGTGGGCACACTTTTTTCAGTCTTTTGTT
Source organism: Garcialebias charrua (assembly GCA_038048925.1). Lineage (NCBI taxonomy): Eukaryota > Metazoa > Chordata > Actinopteri > Cyprinodontiformes > Rivulidae > Garcialebias > Garcialebias charrua. The sequence continues at coordinate 34,346 of JBBPBX010021734.1, read as the reverse complement.
TGTTTGTTATTTTTATTTTTGGCACCTTTTTGACGGTTCACTGGTGAAGGGGGCGGGGCTCAGCCACACAAGTGGTTTTAGCTGAGCTGGTAGCACACCTGGGGATGATTGAGAGATTGAACTGACGGTGATTCAGTGACTGATTGATGGAGTAGCGTGTGTTGGGAGCGGCGGGGAGGCTTTTGGGCTGTGGGAGCTGCTGTGGCGATGACGACGTGTAAAAGAAGGAAATAATTTGAGACGGTGCGGGTGGACTCTGGGGGAACAGAGTCCTCACCTCGGGCTGATCACCCAGAGGGGGGCGTCGGATGTTTTTGGCCGGGAGGAACAGGGTTTGTCCTGGATGAACGGCTGGACGCTAGTAATGTACCGGGGAGTTTACACGCCTGCTGGCTGGGAGGAACAGGGTTTGTCCTGATGAACCGGCTGGACGCATGATGCATCGGGGAGTCACGCCTGCAAACACAACCACCTACTAAAATCACAAGTGGTGCGTTTTTAAGAAAAGAGAAAAACTATAAAGAAAAGCAACAACAACAATTATTGAGCAGAACATCTGACGGATGAAGGATCGTGCGGGCTCGCACCTTCCCAGGATGTCAGCTGATAATACTGATCAGACATCTAAAAGGTAAGCCCCACCTCACTGTGTTCCGTCTCTGGTGCCAGTTTTGTTTCTTTTTTTTTCCCTTTTCTTTCTCATCACGCACTTATAGTTGCGGACCTACTCTCCAGTAAAAAGAACGAGCTGAGGAGAGAAGCAGTTTCGTAACATTGTTAAGTTGTTGTTAGCTCAACTTTTAGCACAAAAGAAAGCAGCAGACTGATGCAGCACGCATGCGCATTAGGTGATGGTTCAAAAATTCACAGCGCCATCTAATGACCCGGCATGGTAACTACAGTGAATTCATGAGGGAGGGGGGAGATTCGAGCGGATGCGTGTTAACACTTGAATTTGCCCGTGTCAACGCAAAACTTTTAATCTAATTAACATACCCAAAACCTCCGTTTCCCCCCACCGTGTCCGTGTAAACANNNGAAAACAAAAACTTATCGGATCTTCACGAATCACGTAAATTAGGCTGTGCGATATGACGATATATATCGTGGGGACGATAGAAACGTGTCTATCGTGCTACTTTCCTTCTATCGTCTCTATCGTGATAAATAAGAATAAAAAAGTAACTGTCGTTTTGCGAGATGACGGCGCTGCTTTATGTTTGACGTACGCGCGGGTTTGCGACACATGCTTTACGTTGTTAAACTCGAGTTCAACAGAGACGCAGCCGGCATGAAGCCGGTGTCACCAGATATCTATGGGTGTCACAACATGGTGAAACAGCTGCACAGGCAGCCCAAGAAGAAGAACTTTTACCAAAAAGAGGGGAAGCTCACCTTGTTAGCTTCCATTATTTAGCTCCGCTGAAACTCGGAGACAAAATGGGTCCAGAGGACACGAAGTTCAACCGAGTCCGAACTCGGGTCCAGTTAACCAATACAAAACAGACCAGAGACACAACAGAACCGGAATCAAACGCAACGTTTTCTCTTTTCTGTTTCAATGCCTTGTTTACTCCAGATTCCAATCAGAGCGGATTTCTTCTTTGTGGGTTCAAAAAAGGCGTTCAATACATATATGCTGAAGGGGCGTGGCCTGGCCTCAAAGTTAGGCAATACAATCTTCGTGGGTTTTATTAGCAGCCGTTGTTTTACCGCCACCTGCAGGAAAAATTTGGACCAAAGTAGGTCCAAAGTTAGACCAAAGTTTCTACTTTGGTCCAAATTTCCTTGTTCTTTTTGTTCACATTCTTATAATTGTAACTGTATCTGTAGTACTGTAAAATAAAATAAAAAATAAAAACTTTGGTCCAACTTTTTCCTGTACACACACACACATCGTGTTGTTATATATACAACACGATGTGTGTGTGTGTACAGGAAAAATTTGGACCAAAGTTTTTTTTTATATCGTGATAAATATTGTTATCGTGATATAAAAAAGTCCATATCGTGATATGTGATTTTTTCCATATCGCCCAGCCCTAACGTAAATTATATATTTTGCTTTGAAAACGGCGATTTTTGCCGAAAGGTGGCTAGTTTGCAGGTATGAGACTGAGCTGAATACAGCAGCTCAGACTGAGGAAGTCTTTCGGACGAAAGACGAAACGTTTCTACAAATTTTTTGTTTTGTTTTTTTGAATGTCCAAAGGACCAGACTTGGCTTTTTTTAGAATCAACAGTAATCTGTTCCTGGTCGACTCCTCCTGAAACCTCGAGGCTGTTCCTGAAGAAAAAAAACGTTCGTTTCAACAAATTCAAGGTTTAAAAAATAAAACGTCTCAAATCTTGGAGAACTTGTTTGTGTAAAGTTAAACTCTGTCAAATAATGTTTTAAACATTCAAACAGTTTAATTTAGATTTGTGTTGGACTGAAGCTGTTCACTCTCAGGGGTTTATTTTTGAAATCATGACTCGGACGGAGGTCTGCGGGGTGGGGGTCTTACTGGTTTTGGTGGTGGCCGTCTGAGAGGGTGGGGGGATCTGAACCGTGAACCTCTGGCCCGTCAGAGAAACCGGAGCTCCAACTTTACTGCTGACCGACTGGACAGACGGCGTTCCTGTGGAACAGACAGGTCAGGATTCAGTTCTCTGTTCCTGTTCGACACCCCCCCTCTCCACCAGACTCACCGAGGGTAGGTGTGGAAGGCCGGCTGGAGACGGCGCTGACGCTGAGGCGAGGTACCGATATCCTGCTGGCAGACGGCGCCACCTGCAGGCAGGAACAGAGTTCAGGAGAGAACGGGGCAGAAGCTGCTGTCTGAGGGGCGGGGCTACTCACCTTCTTTTGGATGGATTTGAGTCGGTAGTTCGGCGCCGTCAGACAGTACCGGTCTGGAGGGAGTCGAGGACCGGTGTAGGGCTTGATGAGCGGCAACGGCGTCTGGTTCTTCTGTCTCGCTACTTCCAGCAGGAACTGAAGCCAAAGAGCAGAAAGTGTTTCAGAGGTTTACAGACGATTTATTGTTTCGGTTGTTCTCAAGGAAACGTGAAGAATTTCAAATCTAAAGGACTTGTTAAATGATAGGGATCTTTATTTTCTATATAACTCAATTTTTGTTCCACATTTAATTTATTGTGTGGAGGTTTGGGGTAAAGCCTGTACAGCTATAACAAATTCTATTTTTATTTTGCAGAAAAGAGCGGTGAGAATTATTGCTAGAAAGCCTTATCGTCATCCATCAAATGTATTATTTAAACAACTCAAATTATTGAAATTTTATGAGTTGGTAGATTATAATATTTTGTTAGTAATGCATAAGGCTCATAAGAATATGTTACCCACAAATGTTCAAATGTTTTTCATTAAGAGAGAAAGCTGTTACAGTTTAAAAGGAACTGAATTGTTTGTTAAACTTAGATATAGGACTAGTTTCAAGGGACGTTTTATTTCGAATAAGAGAGTGGAATTGTGGAATGTTTTGGAAAAAGATGTTAAAGATGCAAACTCTGTGATGAAATTCAAAAAAATTATCAAGTCTAAACTGCTAACAAAATACTAAAGCTTTAAGTAAAGCATTCAAATGTATTTGTTAATTGTTGAGTGTGAAATGTTACTAAATTGAGCTGTTGTTTCTGGAAGATTGTTTGAATTTTTTTTTAAAGGGGCAGACAAAATAAGAACATTTTCTTCTTTCTGCCACATTTCATTTTCTTCTTCTTCTTTCGGCTTTTCCCTTTTCAGGGGTCGCCACAGCGAGTCATCCTCCTCCACCTCACTCTGTCCTCTGCATCCTCTGTCCTCACTCCAACTACCTCCATGTCCTCTCTAACTGCATCCATATATCTCCTCTTTGGTCTCCCTCTTTGTCTTTTTCCTGGCAGCTGCATTTCTAACATCCTTCTACCAATATACCCACTGTCCCTCCTCTGGACATGTCCAAACCATCTCAGTCTGGCCTCCCTAACTTTATCTCCCAGTTGTTTAACATGTGCTGTACCTCTGATGATCTCATTCCTGATCTTATCCATCCTTGTCACTCCTAAGGAGAACCTCAGCATCTTCATTTCTGCCACTTCCAGTTCTTTCTCCTGTCTTTTTGTCAATGCCACTGTCTCCAGACCATACAACATAGCTGGTCTCACCACTGTCTTGTAAACTTTTCCTTTGACCTTTGCTGACACCTTTTTGTCACAAATCACTCCTGAAACTTTTCTCCATCCACTCCATCCTGCCTGGACTCTCTTTTTCACCTCTTTACCACATTCCCCATTTTCCTGTACAGTGGACCCCAAGTACTTGAAGTCCTGCACCTTTGTGACCTCTGCTCCTTGTAGCCTCACTGTTCCACTGGCCTCCCTCTCATTCACACACATGTACTCTGTCTTACTACGACTGACTTTCATTCCTCTTCTTTCAAGAGCATACCTCCACCTCTCCAAGTTCTCTTCCACTTGTTCCCTGTTCTCACCACAGATCACAATGTCATCTGCAAACATCATAGTCCATGGGGATTCCTGCCTGACCTCATCTGTTAGTCGGTCCATCACCAGAGCAAACAAGAAGGGGCTCAGAGCCGATCCTTGATGCAATCCCACCTCCACCTTGAAGGTATCTGTCACACCCACAGCACATCTCACCACTGTCCTGCTGTCCTCATACATGTCCTGTACCAGTCTAACATACTTTTCTGCCACTCCAGATTTCCTCATGCAATACCACACCTCTTCTCTTGGTACCCTGTCATATGCTTTTTCTAAATCCACAAACACACAATGGAGTTCTTTCTGACCCTCTCTGTACTTCTCTATCAACATCCTCAAAGCAAAGATGGCATCTGTGGTGCTCTTTCTTGGCATGAAACCATACTGCTGCTCACAGATAGTTACATCTTGTCTAAGTCTTGCTTCCACAACTCTCTCCCAGATCTTCATTGTGTGGCTCATCAACTTAATTCCCCTGTAGTTGCTACAACTCTGTACATCACCCTTGTTCTTAAAAATGGGAACCAGCACACTTCTTCTCCATTCCTCAGGCATTTTCTCACCCTCAAATATTCCATTAAATATTTGAGTCAAAAACCTCACTGCCATCTCTCCGAGACATTTCCAAACCTCCACTGGTATGTCATCAGGTCCTACTGCCTTCCCCTTCTTCATTCTTTTCAGAGCTTTCCGGACTTCACCCTCACTAATCTTTCCCACTTCCTGGTCCACCGTTTCTATTACCTCCACTCTTCTTTCTCTTTCATTCTCTTCATTCATTAGCTCCTCAAAGTAATCCTTCCATCTTCCCATCACACACTCCTCACTTGTTAGAACATTCCCATTCCCATCTTTAATAAGCCTAACCTGCTGCACATCCTTTCCAGCCTGATCCCTCTGTCTTGCCAATCGGTACAAGTCCTTCTCGCCCTCTTTAGTGTCCAGTCTCCCATATAACTCATTGTACGCCCTCTGCTTTGCCTTAGCTACTTCCCTCTTTGCTCTATGTCCCATCTCCTTATATTCCTGTCTCCTCTCTTCAGTCCTCTCACTGTCATATTTCTTCTTGGCTAATCTCTTTCTTTGAATGGCGTCCTGCACTTCACTATTCCACCACCAGGTTTCCTTATCATCCATTCTCTGTCCAGATGACACACCAAGTACCTTCCTACCTGTCTCTCTAATTACTGTTGCTGTAGTAGCCCAGTCACTTGGAAGCTCTTTCTTACCACCCAGAGCCTTTAACAGCTCGTCTCTGAATTTCTCACAACATTCTTCCTTCTTTAGCTTCCACCATTTGGTCTTCTTCTCTGATTTTACTCTTTTTCTCTTCTTCGCAACAACAGTCATTCTACACACAACCATCCGATGCTGTCTGGCCACACTCTCCCCTGCCACAACCTTACAGTCTCCAATCTCCTTCAGGTTTCCTCTTCTACACAGAATGTAGTCGATCTGCGTACTCCTTCCTCCACTCTTATAGGTCACTCTATGTTCCTCCCTCTTTTGGAAATAGGTATTGACTATAGCCATTTCCATTCTCTTGGCAAAATCCACCACCATCTGTCCTTCCTGGTTTCTTTCCTTGACACCAAACCTACCCATCACTTCCTCATCCCCTCTGTTTCCTTCACCAACATGTCCATTCAGGTCTGCTCCAATCACCACTCTTTCCTCCCTGGGAATACTCTCTATCACTTCATCCAAATCTTTCCAAAATTTATCTTTCTCCTCCTCATCACATCCAACCTGTGGAGCATAACCACTTACTATGTTTAGCATCAGACCTTCTACTTCTACCTTTAGACACATCACCCTATCTGACACTCTCTTCACCTCTACTACATTCTTTGCCAACTCCTCCTTCAGGACCACCCCTACTCCATTTCTCTTTCTATCCACACCATGGTAAAACAGTTTAAACCCTGCTCCAATACTGCGAGCCTTGCTGCCCTTCCACTTGGTCTCTTGGACACATAAAACATCTACCTTTCTTCTCTGCATCATGTCAGCCAGCTCTCTACCTTTGCCTGTCATTGTCCCCACATTTAGAGTTGCAACCCTCAGTCCTACATTCTTCACTTTCCTCCTCTCCCTCTGTCTCCTGACACGTTTTCCTCCTCGGCGTCTTCGACTAACAGTAGTACAATTTCCGCCGGCACCCTGTTTGTCAACAGCACCGGTGGCGGACGTTGTTAACCCGGGCCTCGACCGATCCGGTATGGTTTCACTTTGATGAACTCGCATTATGGTTTTGGCAAGTGTTTTACGTCGGATGCCATTCCTGACACAACCCTCACCATTTACCCGGGCTTGGGACCGGCACAAGAGATACACTGGCTTGTGCTCCCTAGTGGCTGGCCACATTTCATTTTATGTATTTTAATTATTCCACAAATTTATGAACATTTTTTTTTTCATTATGTTTTTTTTAATAAGAATAAAAAACTTTAATAAAAAATAAAAGTCAAACAGCCTCGGTCGTCTGGGAGAACCCGGAGCTGCCGTCAGAGGCTTACATCTCGAGGCGGCGGCGAGGTGAACGACTGGTCCATGCGGCACTGGATGGCCAGCTTGATGTCGTCCGCATCCACGCTGGACTTCTTGGCGTGCGTGGCGTAGATCTTGGCGTCTTCGATGATGGTCGTCACGTATCCTGCAGACGGAAACAACAGTGATCTGAAGAGGACACGTGTGTCACGTCGGTCGGATTCCTGTCTGGACCTGTGGCGTTTCGCACGGATCCAGCGGCAGAACCAGGATCAGACTGAGACTGAAGATCACTTTGAAACTTTAAACCGTCTGTTTCGAGTCCGCACGACTCCGGATCTGTCTCTGAGCAGGAACCAGACTGGGTTCTGGTCTGGTTTCTGTTGGATCAGGACTCATCGATGTGATGAAGAGATTCTGATCCGGATGTTCGTTCATTTGACTAAACTTACTTTGAAAACTTAACGTAACAGAACGAGTTTTAAACATTTCTGTTTCACTGGACAGTTGATGATTTAGACTCACTGTAGGTGAACTCCAACATCTGGTTGATGACCCGCGGCTCGTACTCCGTGACCCCCATGTCCTTCAGGATCTGGATCATCACCTGCAGAACCAAGTCAGGATCCATCAGAACCGACAGAAGAGAAACATCGTTTTTCAACAGTCCAACGACCAATTCAGATCTGAAAATTAACGCTTGGATTTTTTTTGTGCTTCGTTATTTTATTAAAGGTTTGCATCTGTGTACATTTATTTACATCCTTTATCCACAGTGAAATCTTGTCAAGATTAAGACTATGAAAAAAGCAGAAAAATGTACAAACATAAAAATAAAATCAAGAAAGTTCATACTCAATAATCCAGGTATCAAATCTGATAAGTCTCAATCTGGTCATCTGGACAGTTTCTTTTAGTCGAGACGAAGATCAGTGTGCTGGAACTCTGACTGAGGGTGAAACGTTTCGACTAAAAGAAACTGTCCAGATGACCAGATTGAGACTTATCAGATAAAAATAAAATGTTTTCAAAGTTTAAAGAGGTCACCAACTTTAAAATCTTATGATAATATTCAGTTTATCCTTATTTTTAAAAGACAAAAGTTGTTATAATCTCAAGGGAACAGAGATGTTTGTAAAACCAAAATTCAGAACTACTGTAGTTTGAAGGGACGGTCTACCTCAATCCAGGGAATTAGATTATGGAATGGTTTGGAGAATGAAGTTAAAAATGCCAAGTCAATGTTTACATTTAAGAAAATGATCAAAACTAAATTGTTAAAAAAATATATATGAAGTAGCTAAATGTATATTGTATTAGTTAGAAAAGTAGAAAGAGTTATTCATTTTCTTCAGTTACTTGTAGATAATTATTGTTTGAACTGATTGTTTAAAAAAAGGGGCAGATATAATAAGATTTTTTCTTCTTTCTCCTACCTTTCATTTTATATTCTTATCGTTTATGGGATTGTTTTGTATTGTATTTTAAAATGAATAAATTTCAAAATACATGTAAATAAAATTTAAAAAATCTACAGGTTAATCCCATTGAGCCTCGAGGACTTGTTTACAAGAGAGACCTGATTTTAACAAATAATGATGACAACATATAAAATAAAAACCAATAAATGGAAGAAAATGATGTGAAAACAATGCTACATTATAAAGCGATATAAAATCCTAAGAACAGGAACATGTCTGCACTGGTTTTTGCCATGAATACTGTACTTCCTAATGTGCATAAATCCTGCAGAAACTCTGGTTAAAAGTCAGTTTTATCACTTAACTTTATGTGAGTGTTTAATGTCTGGACGTAATTCATGTTTTAAATATGAGAAAGAAAAAACTAGTTAATCTTGTTTAAAGACGTTTTTTAGCTCCAGGAGTAAATGATCAAAAATTATTTATACAGTATTCTAATTTACAGCTGAGCTTCAAACAATCGTCACAAAAATCGTCCCGGTTTTGTATTGAACACAGAAACCAAATTCACTACAACACCTCGAAGCTTTATGTCTGTTAAATCGCTCCACGATGTCCCAAATAACAGAAAAATATGCTTCATTTTAAGTTGATATATACTCCTATCTCCGTTTTGATGCATACAAACATGAAATAAAATAGCTTTATAAAATAAAACCATAAAGATGTTTCATATGTTTCAAAAAGCGCAGAGCTAAATGCTAACAGCTACGCTAACATGCTCAGTTCATTTTAAAGCAAAGAGCTAACAGGTTAGCTTAGCAGCATTTAGCTCAACTTCAGCAGCGGTTTGACCTTTAAATAAAAATAATCCAATCACACCGAACCTAAAACATTTTAAACTATTGTGTGTGTGCGTGTGTGAACGATACCTGAGCATCTTTCGGGATTGTTTTCGGAGCCGACATTTTGATACTCCCTCCTCCTCAACGCCTTCCTCTTTTCTTCTTCTACGTTTTTTTTTCAAGATAAAACAAAAATACGTTCGTGCTTCCGCCAACTGGTAAATAACGGAACTGCAAGGTTTTCCAGGCTGGAAACAGAAAATCAGCTTTTAACGTTCATAAAATAATAAATTATAGTAAAAACATTAAACAAAAAAAAATAAAAATAAAAATAGGAAATGAATACACTGAAACGGATCAAATATGTGAGATTTTACAAATAATATTTAACATGCTAGCTAAATCAATGGTTGTATTTTTTTTAAATGGTTAAGGTTAAATTGTTAAAAACATATATACACTGTAAATAGAATTTAATGAGTAATTGTATGAGATAAAGGAAGTTAAATAAGTTGTTCGTTTTGTTTTGGTATTTAAAGAAATTGGTTGTTTGAATTGTTTATTAGAGAATAAGGGGCTGATATAATAAGCTTTTTTCTTCATCTGCTGCCTTTCATTTTATATATGTGTAGTGGTATAGGCCTCTGTCTTGACCTTCAAGTACACCTCTCCACATCTCTCTGAAACTCTAGTGTTACACCTTCTTGAAGCCCTCAATGAGACAAATTGACACTTATATTTTGTGACAATTATTATGAATTAATGGACACTAATTAATCAGATTGAACTTTCTCTTTAATGTGTGTTAATTCAGAATTGATCAAACAGTATTTTTGTCATTTCAATGATGATCTGTTACTTGCATGACTTTGACCCTTCGGCTGGTTTATTTCTGCAGAAGCAAGCAAGACTCTGTCGCTAAGGCAGAAGTCAGGGTAAGAGCTGTTCTCTTGCAGCTTCTTTTGTGTTGTCTATGAAGTTAGACATAACATTTTCTGTGCTAACAGGCAGGCCATCTGGCCGAGGTATGTAAACAGTTTTCCTGTTGTCCGTCAAGAGACTTTCTACCTATGAAATTAAACTTCCATCTTTTATTTTGTGAAACCAGCCTGTAGCCATTAAGAAGGTGGGTCAGACCCCACCTCCCCTATATAATGGGCACTTCCTATTTGGAAGTTAGTTTTTGGAAGACAACTACTGACAACTGGTTGCTCTCCTTTGGGAAAAGCTGGAGACGCCCGGTCATTGTGCCAACTCGACCCACGTCTCAGCTGAGAGTCACGGCAAAGCCTTGCTGTGCCTCAACACTCATTTCTGAAAGAGTTTGTTTTCTGAAGTTTATTGTGAAAGTGCAGCCAGTAGCTGGCTCTGCTCCTGCCGGGAGAAGCGGTTCTTCTCACTAGTCTGAATCAGCTCACACGCGCGGAGGTCATCTGGGCGTGAACTGGACAACACAGTCCGTTAGTGTCCACAAACCTCAACTCTTATCTCCAAGACGTATCGTCAACAGGTAACGAGGCGTTGATTGTGTCCTGAACGTGTGGGAAGCCCAGCTGAACCGTATTGGAGGGTGCCACTCTGGTTGTTTCAAATAATTAATTTCAGTTAACTTAGCTTTCATCTTCTTCCTCCTTAAACTCCTCCTTATGTTTATTTTCATCATGGTAAACTTTAAGTAATGTGCCAACAGAAAGGTCCAACTGTCTGTTTGTTTTAATTTGAATTCTTGTCAACGTAGTTATTAAATCAGAGCTAATATCGATACAAATGTTTATGTAATTTTTGTGATAGTTTCAATAAAAGGTCTATTTTTTTGGTAGACCAACATAAATTGAAGTCTAAGCGTGAAATTACATTTCTGGCTAATCACCTCGTTAGATTTGTTGATTTAATCTGAAAAAGTTGAGACCCCGTGAATTGGTGTCAAGTTTGTGCAGATTAAACTCTGCTCAGACTGGCGCATCTAAAGATATAGGTAAGTCAGTAAACTGACTAATAACTCCTATATTGTTACACAAGTCTGGAGGTCACAAAGGCATGGATGGCCTTCTCTAGATCACCACGGCTGAGAAATGACTTGACTTTGGAGAGCAGACGGAGCTGGAAAAAGCTGGTCTTGACAACAGAACTGATCTGTTTATCAAACTTTAAGTTGGAGTCAAGCTGCACTCCAAGATTTCTGACCACCGGGTTGAAGTGGGGGAGGGGAAAACCAACACTGGGACTGGGAAGGATGTTGTTGGTGTCATCAGGTGCACCAAATAAAATGCATTCAGTTTTATCTGTGTTTAGGTGGAGGAAGTTTTGAGAGAGCCAGTGCTTAATGTCATTTAAGCAGTTGACAAGAGTGTTTGAACTGAGTGAGGGGTTGGGAGTGACTGGCAGATAGATTTGTAAATCGTCTGCATACATGTGAAAAGACAGGTTATGACGTGCAATGATTGATCCTAATGGCAGCATGTAAAGAGAGAAGAGGACTGGCCCTAGAATAGATCCCTGTGGTACGCCAGAGGTCAGAGGGGTTGATGAAGAGGAGGACAGATCGCCTATCATGACAGAAAAAGTTCTCCCAGACAGGTAAGATTTGAACCACTCAAGCACAGCTCCCTGGAGGCCAACCAGCTGAGACAAGCGGTTGATTAGTACCTGATGGTCGACGGTGTCAAAAGCTGCTGAGAGGTCTAACATCACCAGCAGAGCAGGGTTTTTTGCATCCAGGGACAGAAGAATGTCATTCTGTACTTTGAGCAGTGCAGATTCAGTGCTGTGACGAGCTCGAAAACCTGTCGAAAAGCTCGAAAAGTCTGTCTTCTGTTGTCTGGTGTTTCTGTGTTCTGTCTGTTTGTGTTTCTTTTAGTCTTCTCTTGAGTTTAATTTAGTTCTTTGTCTCCTTTCAGTTGTCTAGTGTCTTTGTATTGCCCTGTTAAGCTTTCTGTTTTTGTTTCTGTGTTCTGTTTGTTTAGTCAGCTCTTTGTTCTCACTGTGAGGTTGGCTCCCTCTCCTGGACTTTCCATGTGTTTTCCATTCAACCTACCCTGCTCCATTTTAGTTATTTCAGATTTAGTTTATTTCCCTGTCCTGCTCCAGATTAGTTAAATTCCTGTTTAGTTTACTTCTCTGTTCAGCCCCAGTTTAGTTATTCATGTTACATGTTTTAGTTAGTTCCCTTGCCCTGGTCTGTTATTTATTACTTCCCCAAGTGTTCACTCTGGTCCTTCCTGGTGTTGTGCTCCAATCAGTCTGATTATTTTCACCTTTGTCCCAAGCCCTGCCTGTGTGTATATAAGTTCCTCTGTGAGTTCTGTCTTTGTCGGTTCGTCATCGTTTTGGGTTCATCCTAGTCCTGTTCCCTGAGTTATGTGAGTTATGCTGCCATTGTCAGCCTTTTTTCTGTTTGAACAATTAAAGTATTTATTTTTGTACTTTGCCTCCTGAGTCCTGTCTGCAAATGGGTTCTTTCCACGGTCCCTGAGCCTGGACCCTAACAGTACGAACCGACCAGTTTCTGAGCCCAGCAGACAGGTTCTCCTGAGTTTTTTTTGTTTTTGTTTTTTGCTTACCTGTTTTTTGAGTTTTCTTCAAGATGAGGAGAACCACCATCCGATGTGGTACCTATTGGACTAAACCCGTCCTGGACCTGACGGAGTACAGCCAGGCAGTGGAGGTTCTGCCTTCACCTCTCCTGCTGCAGGAGGAGAGAAGAAGGACTAAAGGTAGCCACACAACACCCAGGTCCAGTTTTTCCTCAGCCCCCGTGCCGACTTACTCCGGGTGGACGTCGGGTGAGGACGCAGAGTCAGAGGACGAACTCTGGCTTGCCCCCGTGGTCCACTCACAACGTCGCCGTAAGAGAGGAAAACGGAAGACCCGGAGAGGGTCCACCACACCTTCGGTCCATGCAGTTGGTCCTGCTCAGTCCGGCGAGACTGAGTCCCCTGTGCCCAGCTCCAATGTCGCTGTGGGGGCGGTCCCCGTTGCCTCACCTCCCAGGATTCCGGTGAGGACGGAGCTCGATGCCACACCTCCGGCACGCCCAGCTGTTCATGCTCAGTCCGGCGAGACTGGGTCACACACGCTCCAGCTCCAAACCAATGACTACATATCAATAAATCAAACTTTGCTTAATTTCATCACCTCTGCTCAAAATAATCCAGACTGCTCTAAATTTTTGCTTTCCCTCGCAGAAGAGTTCTTGTTATCTCAACCTGGTCTGACCCAACTCCCTGAGTACCAACAAATTTTGATTTTCATAAGGACTATGAGGACAAGCACCACGGTACAAGTTCCAGACCCAGTCCCTGCAGCAGGAGGTCCAGTCCCTGCAGCAGGAGGTCCAGTCCCTGCAGCAGGAGGTCCAGTCCCTGCAGCAGGAGGTCCAGTCCCTGCAGCAGGAGGTCCAGTCCCTGCAGCAGGAGGTCCAGTCCCTGCAGCAGGAGGTCCAGTCCCTGCAGCAGGAGGTCCAGTCCCTGCAGCAGGAGGTCCAGTCCCTGCAGCAGGAGGTCCAGTCCCTGCAGCAGGAGGTCCAGTCCCTGCAGCAGGAGGTCCAGAACCTGCAGCAGGAGGTCCAGAACCTGCAGCAGGAGGTCCAGAACCTGCAGCAGGAGGTCCAGAACCTGCAGCAGGAGGTCCAGAACCTGCAGCAGGAGGTCCAGAACCTGCAGCAGGAGGTCCAGAACCTGCAGCAGGAGGTCCAGAACCTGCAGCAGGAGGTCCAGAACCTGCAGTGTCTTTGGAGGGTGCCTCCCAGGAAGGAGCCCCTCCTGTCTCCTGTGCCGAGGGGGTCCCGGAGGACCTTCCTCCTGTCTCCTGTGCCGAGGGGGTCCCGGAGGACCTTCCTCCTGTCTCCTGTGCCGAGGGGGTCCCGGAGGACCTTCCTCCTGTCTCCTGTGCCGAGGGGGTCCCGGAGGACCTTCCTCCTGTCTCCTGTGCCGAGGGGGTCCCGGAGGACCTTCCTCCTGTCTCCTGTGCCGAGGGGGTCCCGGAGGACCTTCCTCCTGTCTCCTGTGCCGAGGGGGTCCCGGAGGACCTTCCTCCTGTCTCCTGTGCCGAGGGGGTCCCGGAGGACCTTCCTCCTGTCTCCTGTGCCGAGGGGGTCCCGGAGGACCTTCCTCCTGTCTCCTGTGCCGAGGGGGTCCCGGAGGACCTTCCTCCTGTCTCCTGTGCCGAGGGGGTCCCGGAGGACCTTCCTCCTGTCTCCTGTGCCGAGGGGGTCCCGGAGGACCTTCCTCCTGTCTCCTGTGCCGAGGGGGTCCCGGAGGACCTTCCTCCTGTCTCCTGTGCCGAGGGGGTCCCGGAGGACCTTCCTCCTGTCTCCTGTGCCGAGGGGGTCCCGGAGGACCTTCCTCCTGTCTCCTGTGCCGAGGGGGTCCCGGAGGACCTTCCTCCTGTCTCCTGTGCCGAGGGGGTCCCGGAGGACCTTCCTCCTGTCTCCTGTGCCGAGGGGGTCCCGGAGGACCTTCCTCCTGTCTCCTGTGCCGAGGGGGTCCCGGAGGACCTTCCTCCTGTCTCCTGTGCCGAGGGGGTCCCGGAGGACCTTCCTCCTGTCTCCTGTGCCGAGGGGGTCCCGGAGGACCTTCCTCCTGTCTCCTGTGCCGAGGGGGTCCCGGAGGACCTTCCTCCTGTCTCCTGTGCCGAGGGGGTCCCGGAGGACCCTCCTCACGTCTTCTACTGTCCTGAGGTCTGGCCTTCGTCGTCTGCGGCTCCTGAGGTCTGGCCTTCGTCGTCTGCGGCTCCTGAGGTCTGGCCTTTGTCGTCTGCGGCTCCTATGGCCTCGCCTTCGTTGTCTGCGGCTCCTAGGGTTTCATCTTCGCCGTTTGCAGTTCCTCTGGTCCCCGTGTTGTCTGCTATGATCTCCAAGGCTCCTCGTGTGGGACGGCCTCCCGGACGTCCGCCTGGACTGGCTCCTGGCGATGGACGGACTCCCGGTCGACCGCCTGACCTGGCTCCTGGAGATGGACGGCCTCCCGGTCGACCGCCTGACCTGGCTCCTGGCGATGGACGGCCTCCCGGTCGACCGCCTGACCTGGCTCCTGGCGATGGACGGCCTCCCGGTCGACCGCCTGACCTGGCTCCTGGCGATGGACGGCCTCCCGGTCGACCGCCTGACCTGGCTCCTGGCGATGGACGGCCTCCCGGTCGACCGCCTGACCTGGCTCCTGGCAATGGATGGCCTCCCGGTCGGCCGCCCGCCCGGCCAATCTTCTGTTTTTGAACGTTGCCTAGGTTTTGCCCTGTCGGTTTTTGTTTAGGTTGTTCTGGCCCTCCGTCCTTGTGTTTTCCCCCATCCTCCCGCCCATTCTGTGTTTTTTGTGTGTTTGTGCTTTGTGGGACGTCAGGTGACGTCCCTTGAGGGGGAGGTTCTGTCATGGTCTGTTGTCTAGTGTTTCTGTGTTCTGTCTGTTTGTTTCTTTTAGTCTTCTCTTGAGTTTAATTTAGTTCTTTGTCTCCTCTCAGTTGTCTAGTGTCTTTGTCTTGCCCTGTTAAGCTTTCTGTTTTTGTTTCTGTGTTGTATTTGTTTAGTCAGCTCTTTGTTCCCACTGTGAGGTTGGCTCCCTCTCCTGGACTTTCCATGTGTTTTCCATTCAACTAACCCTGCTCCATTTTAGTATTTCAGATTTAGTTTATTTCCCTGTCCTGTCCCAGATTAGTTAAATTCCTGTTTAGATTACTTCCCCAAGTGTTCACTCTGGTCCTTCCTGGTGTTGTGCTGCAATTAGTCTGATTATTTTCACCTTTGTCCCAAGCCCTGCCTGTGTGTATATAAGTTCCTCTGTGAGTTCTGTCTTTGTCGGTTCGTCATCGTTTTGGGTCCATCCTAGTCCTGTTCCCTGAGTTATGTAAGTTATGCTGCCATTGTCAGCCTTTTTTCTGTTTCAACAATTAAAGTATTTATTTTTGTACTTTGCCTCCTGAGTCCTGTCTGCAAATGGGTTCTTTCCACGGTCCCTGAGCCGGGACCCTAACATGAACTGTTTCAATGAACATTTTGTTGCTTCTAGTTCATTATTTGACACAGTTACAAACGGAAAATCAGCCACTTTATCTAATAATCAAACTTCTACAAATCAAATCCCTCCTACAAGTCAACCATCTGTTAATCACACCTTCTCTTTTTCTCCGTTCTCAGTCAGTGAGGTAAATAAACTGTTAAATGATCTTGATCCTAAAAAATCTGCAGGTCCAGATGAACTTCCACCTTACTTCTTAAGGCTGGCTGCTCATATCATCACAGTCCCTGTGACCCACATCTTTAATCTGTCCATAAGCCAAAACACCATTCCGGATGCTTGGAAAACAGCCTTTGTTCTTCCTTTGCTGAAGGGAGGTGACCCCACCTCATTGAACAATTATCGACCGATCTCTAAACTCTGCATCTTAGCCAAGGTTCTAGAAAAACTGATAAACTCTCAGATCAAAAACTATCTGGACTCATTTAACATCTTACCTCTTCATCAATCTGGTTTCAGGAAAAAACACAGCACAACAACTGCTTCTCTGAAGGTTCTGAATGATGTTGTTGAAGCATTGGATGCTAAGGACTATTGTGCTGCACTTTTCTTAGACCTGTCTAAAGCTTTTGACACTGTGGATCATAACATCCTGTGTCATAAGCTCTCAGAAATCGGTTTCTCTGATCACACCATCGGTTGGTTTTCTAACTATCTTTCCAATCGGAGGCAATGTGTTCAACATAACGGTACTTTTTCCAGCTATTTAACAGTTAAAAATGGTGTACCACAAGGCTCAGTTTTAGGACCCACTCTCTTTACAATCTACATAGCTAATGTAGGTCACTGCATCCCTGATGCATCCTTACATTTCTATGCTGATGATACAGTTGTTTATTGCCGAGCTAAAACAGTAGCTAAGGCTTTCCAGTTACTGCAATCCGCTTTTGACATCATCCAGTCAGATTTGTTCCGTCTCAAACTTGTCCTAAATGCTGATAAAACAAAAGGGATGTTTTTTTCAAATAGGAAGGCGGTTCCAGCAGATCCTCCTCTGATTTTATCTTCAAATGGTGTCCCTATTGAGTTTGTTGATTCCTATAAATATCTGGGTATCCTGATCGATTCACATCTCTCTTTTAAACTCCACGTGGAAAACCTAGTGAAGAAACTGAAAGTTAAACTGGGTTTCTTTTTCAGAAACAGATCATGTCTATCACTGAATGTTAGGAAACGCCTTGTATCTGTGACTTTCCTTCCCTCCATTGATTACGGTGACATTCTCTACATGAATGCTCCTACAAGCACCCTGCGGATGTTGGATGTTGTCTATCATGGTGCACTAAGATTCATAACTGGTTGTGATTATCGTACCCACCACTGCACCCTGTATTCACTGGTTAACTGGACATCATTAACCTCACGCAGACTCTTCCACTGGTACATTTTCATCTTTAAATCACTTCTTGGTCTGCTGCCCTCATACATCTCCTCCTACATGTCTTTGCGTGAGTGCAGCTACAGTGTGCGCTCTCAGGACATGATTACCTGCAGTGTTCCGTCAGTGAGGACTGAACTTGGAAAAAGGGCCTTCTCCTACTCCGCTCCTGCTTCATGGAATATCTTACAAAAAGATCTGAAGCTTTCGAACTTGACTTCTCTAAATGGTTTTCAGAATCTGTTGGAATCCTGGCAAAAACCAATGCAGATTTGTTCCTGTCTTTGATTTTATACATATACCTTATAATGTTTTGCTAGTTTTTTGATACTTTGTTAAAAAAAAAAAAATATATATATATATATTTTTTTTTTCTCTCTTTTTTTTCTCTCTTTTGTTTTCTATTGTTTATTGTTTGTTTGTTTATTGTTTATTGTTTAAGGAAATTCTACCATTGCTGTTCATTGTTCTTTAGTTTTAGCAGGTCGCTTTCGTAAATGAGCCCATGAGGTTCAAAAGATTTACCTGACTAAATAAAGGTTGAATGAAAAAAAAAATAAGCTAGACTGCTCCTTAGTTGTGCTTTTCAGTTGACAGCTGTTTTTTTTTTACTCTGAGACATTCAATCAAATCTTTAGGCTTGAGTGAGGAGGGGCCCTACAGTGTAGCTGAGGATTTATTGCATTCAGACTACTAAAAAATGTGGATGAAAGGTACCTGGGTGATCTGGACCACCTTCTGAGCTGGTCTGAGTGAAGGTTTTATTTTATTTTTTATGTGCACTGAGGTTGTTCACGATTTATAGAGTTTACTTTCAGGTATAATCAGGGCCATAGAGTTTATTACTGATCAGTAATTATATCAATCAAAAATACAGTACATGGGAGATTCTCATTTATAAATCCACTTTTTAATTTCACAGTGTACTTATATTTCTGCAGGACTTATCTGTTTAAATAAAGGTTGAAAAGTGTCCAATGCTGCACAGGAAGTGCAACAGCTACTCTTGAAGTCAACCATGGAGGTCAATGTAAATTACTGTGATATGTAAAACTAACATTGAAGATTTATAAACTATTTTATATTTATGAAAATAACGGCAACAATCCTCTTCGGTACTGGTCTCGTTCAGACTAGCTCGTCAGAATTAAACTATTTCTTTAAAATGAAATGGTTCAAACAGCTTAAAACTGTTAAAAAATACCATCTTGTGTGAAAATACTAAACATATTTTTGTGTTTAATGTGATGCAAATTGCAGATTTGAAGAAAATTGTCACAAAGTAAGAGGTTTGTTCTCACAATACAGTAATCAGACGCTCGCATGTTCTAATTTCTGGAAAAGAGCTGAGCTGGTGCACACAAAAGGGTGTTTCTCATCCCTAAATTAATGTTGAGAAAATCACACGACTCCTGCCTTTTCAAGTTGACGTTAGCTGGCAGAGTGACTGATGAAATAAGTTTCACTGTGGAGCGAAGCTGGAGGCGAGCAGCTTCAATAGCACGCCTTTGTCTCACAGCTGCCAAAAGTTCGGCCTGAACCAAACCAAAGTGCAACCCCATGATCCTCATCTGCCCTATTACATCCCTCAGCTGTTTCCTTCTTACTGCTCAGCGTGAGCAAATGTGTGTGTGTTTGCCTGCAGAAAACAAAGGCTTCGTTGTGATGGCGCTGTCAGATGCAGCTGTGTACGCTTCAGATGTTTTTTACACAAAGGGTGAAGTGAAAGATGAGTGAAATGTGGGGGGTATAGGCGACGATGCTGCTGAGCCTGTTAGAAAAATGACTCATAAATGCGCATGAGCTCTGTTTATCTCATCCTTCGCTGGCTGAAAATCACTTTACATTACAAACATGTTTGTTTCGTTTTGAAGGAATAAAGCCTCGTCAAGCTAAAAATAGAAAGTGAATGTGTGGACTTGTGACACTTCCTGTGATAGGTACAACATTTACTTAGAAATCGCATCAACTCATACATCTTGTGTCTAAATTTGATTTGAATGAAAGTCATCTGTAGTGGAAGGTTGGCACAGTTGGTAGAGCTGTTGTCACTCGGCGAAAAGGTTGCTGGATCAAATCCTGGAGGGGGGCTTTTGGAGTTTGCATGTTCTCTCTGTTCATGTGTGGGTTACTCCAGTTTCCTCCCACAGACCAAAAACATGCATGTTAGACTGACAGGTAACTCTGAATTAGGTGTGAGAGTGAATGGTTGTTTGTCTCGTTTGTCTCTATGTGTCCCTGTGATGGACTGGAGACCTGTCCAAGATGTCCCCCGCCTCTTACACAATGATGGATGGACATGGGCACTGCAACCCAAAAAGAAAGAAGGGGGTAAAGATAATGAATGGATGGATGGATAGAAGTCATGCATCCTTTTTGTGCTTTACAAAAACAGAACAGAATATTTTTCTGGGCATGAAATAATATGTATTGGGAGAATTATTGAGGTCCTTCAATGGAATTGGCAAAATGCAAAAACACTTTTTGGTGTATAGTTTACTGTGTAAAAATTTAGTCAAAATTAATAATACATTAACATGTGCATCATTTGAATGTAGCTCTTTGATATGAAGCCAGTTTCGATGCTGGAAATAAAACCATCTGCTAACTATCGTGCAGGTCTTCCTTGTTTTGCCAAAATAGCTCTGACCCATGGGACATGAACCTCTTTATGTCTCGTCTGGCTCTGGGATGTTGGAAATGGTCCCTCTGAATCTTGGATGGTGTTAGAGGTTCAGGGATCAGGCTTGTTCCTGCACATCCCACAGATGCTCGATAGAATTCCCATCTGCGGAGTTTGGAAGCCGGTCTGTGCCTTGGGCTCTTGTTTGACGAGCTGATCTCGAGCACGTTTGTGGAGAAGAGTTTCTTGCTGGGGCAAGCTTTTTGCTCTGTCTGCAACATTTCTTAAATTAGTGCTGTATAGTATCATAAATGTGAATGTCAAAACCCAATGTTTCCAGGGAGCAGCTAGCATTGCTGCAGTTGTGTAACTGCTGAGTCAGTATTCAGATGTTCTTGTTCCTTATTTTCCCATGCATATTTTGCTATATAACTTCTGCATATACGGCTATGTAACTCTTTCTAATGTCAAAACATTCAGCACGTTCAGTATATGGGGGCTTAGACTCTTGGTTTTGTGCATTTTATACTTTTCAGAATACAGTATTTACTTTTATTTGCAAACGTTCTCCCCATTGAAATAGATTAGGATTTTATTCTTATTGTTAAGATTCTTCACATTGTTCTCTTTAAAATCTGCTCTAGTTTTGTCGTCTCTTAATGTTTACCAAATGCTTGGCTACTTTTAGCTTCATGCTAGCTTTATGACATGTCTAACAAGCTTTCTGATACTTATAGCACTCAGTTACAGTAAATTTAGCTTCTTGCAAGCATTGTCACTCATTTAACTAGCATTTTGCTATCTTTAGCTTTAGTTCATTCTGCTGTTTAATATACTGTATTATTCTACATTCTTAGTGTTTAATGTATATCTTAGATATTTTTGTTTAGTACAGTATGTCTGGTCCACCATCCGGCGTCTCAGGGGGGGAAAGAGGTACGCGACCAACACCATTTATGGTGGGGGTGGCGTGCTGCTGACCTCAACTCGGGATGTTGTGAGTCGGTGGGCGGAATACTTCGAAGACCTCCTCAATCCTACTGGCACGTCTTCCACTGAGGAAGCGGAGCCTGGGGACTTTGGGTCGGGTTCTCCGATCTCTGGTGCTGAGGTCGCCGAGGTGGTTAAAAAGCTCTGCGGTGGCAAGGCTCCGGGGGTGGATGAGATTCGCCCGGAGTTCCTTAGGGCTCTGGATGTTGTAGGGTTGTGTTGGCTTACGCGACTCTGCAATATCGCGTGGACATCGGGGGCAGTTCCCTTGGATTGGCAGACTGGGGTGGTGGTTCCCCTATTCAAAAAGGGGGACCGTAGGGTGTGTTCCAACTATAGGGGGATCACACTCTTAAGCCTCCCTGGTAAGGTCTATTCAGGGGTTCTGGAGAGGAGGGTCCGTCGGATAGTCGAACCTCGGATTCAGGAGGAGCAGTGTGGTTTTCGTCCTGGTCGTGGAACACTGGACCAGCTCTACACCCTCAGCAGGGTCCTGGAGGGTGCGTGGGAGTTTGCCCAACCAGTTTACATGTGCTTTGTGGACTTGGAGAAGGCATTCGACCGCGTCCCTCGGGGGGTTCTGTGGGGGGTACTCCGGGAGTATGGGGTACCAGGCCCTTTGATAAGGGCTGTTAGGTCCCTGTACGACCGGTGTCAGAGCTTGGTCCGCATTGCCGGCAGTAAGTCAGGCTCGTTTCCGGTGAGAGTTGGACTCCGCCAAGGTTGCCCTTTGTCACCGATTCTGTTCATAACTTTTATGGACAGAATTTCTAGGCGCAGCCAAGGTGTTGAGAGGATCCGTTTTGGTGACCTTAGAATCGCTTCTCTGTTTTTTGCAGATGATGTGGTCCTACTGGCTTCATCAGTTCGTGATTTACAACTTTCACTGGAGCGGTTTGCAGCCGAGTGTGATGCGGCCGGGATGAGGATCAGTTCCTCCAAATCCGAGGCCATGGTCTTGAGCCGGAAAAGGGTAGCATGCCCTCTCCGGGTCGGGGAGGAGGTCCTGCCCCAAGTGGAGGAGTTTAAGTATCTCGGGATCTTGTTCACGAATGAGGGAAAACTGGAGCGTGAGATCGATAGGCGGATAGGTGCAGCGTCCGCAGTGAAGCGGGCGCTGTACCGGTCTGTCGTGGTGAAGAGAGAGCTGAGTCAAAAGGCAAAGCTCTCAATTTACCGATCGATCTACGTTCCCACCCTCATCTATGGTCATGAGCTTTGGGTTATGACCGAAAGAACAAGATCTCGGATACAAGCGGCTGAAATGAGTTTTCTCCGCAGGGTGGCTGGACTCTCCCTTAGAGATAGGGTGAGAAGCTCAGTCATCCGGGAGGGACTCGGAGTAGAGCCGCTGCTTCTCCACATCGAGAGGAGCCAGTTGAGGTGGCTCGGGCATCTGGTTAGGATGCCTCCTGGACGCCTCCCTGGTGAGGTGTTCCGGGCATGTCCCACCGGGAGGAGACCCAGAGGAAGACCCAGGACGCGCTGGAGGGACTATGTTTCTCGGCTGGCCTGGGAACGCCTTGGGATTCCCCCGGAGGAGCTGCTCCAAGTGGCTGGGGAGAGGGAAGTCTGGGCCTCCCTACTTAGGCTGCTACCCCCGCGACCCGACCCCGGATAAGTGGAAGAAGATGGATGGATGGATGGAGTACAGTATGTCTTAGTGCATATCAGACTGTTTCTTTTTATACTCTATATTTTAGCTATTTTGGGGTGTAACTGGGACCTTATGTACACAATTTCATTCCACCTCATGTGATGCAAATGACAATAAAGATACTTGAACTTTGGCTTTCTGGCCAACCTTATGCTACCAGCTTTCACTTTGTCTTTTAATTCTTTTAGGTTTAGCTAGTCATTCATTGCTTATAGCTTTTTGTTTTAACTTTTTGCTAATTTTAGCTACTATTAGGTGACTTTAGCATATGATTCTTTTAGTTTGTTTTATCAACTCAGTTTCAGCTTCTTCAACAAATTCCATGCCATTTAACATGCAGCATTCATATCAGAGTCAGAGTCAGAGTACTTTTATTAACATTGCACAAGTTTTCACCCATACAGCGTGAATATGTACGCACAGTCATCCTGAAGGGGGGGTGAGTGTGTGAAGCTGCTGCCAATTCAGACCACATGTGACGAATCACATTATGTTCTTCA
>JBBPBX010021733.1:24314-42083 GCA_038048925.1 Garcialebias charrua | reverse complement strand
CAAAAAGGGTGGGTAGTCTGAGCTGCCGTTTGGTGCATAGGCACAAACAACAGTCAGAGCCCGTCCCCCCACACGTAGGCGAAGGGAGGCTACCCTCTCGTTCACCGGGGTGAACCCCAACGTACAGGCACCAAGATGGGGGGCAACCAGTATGCCCACTCCTGCTCGGCGCCTCTCACCAGGGGCAACTCCAGAGTGGAAGAGTGTCCAACCCCTCTCAAGGAAACTGGTTCCAGAGCCAGAGCCATGCGTTGAGGTGAGTCCGACTATTTCTAGTCGGAACCTCTCAACCTCACACACTAGCTCAGGCTCCTTCCCCACCAGAGAGGTGACATTCCATGTCCCAATGGCCAGCTTCTGTAGCCGAGGATCAGACCGCCAGGGTCCCCGCCCTCGGCCGCCACCCATCTCACATTGCACCCGACCCCTTTGGCCCCTCCCACAGGTGGTGAGCCCATGGGAAGGGGGACCCACGTCTCCTCTTCGGGCTGTGCCCGGCCGGGCTCCATGGGTAAAAGCCCGGCCACCAGGCGCTCGCCAGCGTGCCCCACCTCCGGGCCTGGCTCCAGAGTGGGGCCCCGGTGACCCGCGTCCGGGCGAGGGAAAACTTAGTCCATTAATTGTACTCATCATAGGGGTTTTTGAAATGGTAATATATTGAAATGGTAATATATTAGTTAATGTTTCTAATAATTATTCAACATTAATTTATAGTTTAAAAAATTAGTCCCTTTTAAAATATCTGTTAAATATATTATTCTTTTATTTTATTTTGTTTGTGTTTTCAGGTTTCCAGGTCTCCAGTCCATCTGAGGCTCTTCCTGAACCACTAGTACAACCCAGACTTTCACATCACAGCACCTGGATGTCCAGGTGTTGTATGTCTGGACGCAGGGGACATCTGGGTCCATTATGGGCTGAATGCTGCATCCACTTTGTCACTTCCCTCATCAGAACCACAGAAAATCAACAGATTTACATCAAAGAATATTGTTGAGTACTATTCTTTTCGTTGATGCAATCTTACCTGCTGTGATGTGAAAGTCTGGGTTGTACTAGTGGTTCAGGAAGAGCCTGATGGACTGGAGACCTGGAAACCTGAAAACACAAACAAAATAAAATAAAAGAATAATATATTTAACAGATATTTTAAAAGGGACTAATTTTTTAAACTATAAATTAATGTTGAATAATTATTAGAAACATTAACTAATATATTACCATTTCAGTGCTGTGGAAACTATGCTGTAAGTCCTCACAGAGCTGCTCACGTCCTGAAGTGAAAAGTCTCCAAAAACCAGCAGGAGCTGAAAAAAAATTATAACCTGCTGTTTACTGGAAATAACTTTGGCTTCTCTGCAGACAATCCGCTAAAATATTAACTTTTAAATGGCTAAATTGGACGGATCGAGTTTGTAGCTCCTCCATTGTTTTCAAGGTGCGCAGCAGAGACGTCTCTTGTTATGACGTCATCATCCTGCGACGGCGAAATCCCTATTTATCGTGTTAAAAAAATGGCGCTAATTTTAAACTGTTTTTGAGAGGAATTTTCATTCATTTCACATTGTTTTAGCAAAAACGATCAGAGGTCAATCTTAATATATATATATATGTTGTGCCATTTTATGGAAAGTTAAAAGATGATGTCAGTGGAGCTTTAAGTCTCCCAAGTATATAAAAAAATAAAAATAAATGATCTGTTATTTAGATTGTGTTACGACCTGGCTCGGCCAGGAGAAGGGGAAGTAACATTAAAAACCCAGATGGAACAAGGTTGAATAAAAGTAACAATTTAATTGGTCAGTTTAAAATAAAATTTAACATTAGCAAAAGGAGGGGTACTTTCACACAAGTTTCATTCAAAAACAAAATTTGGTCCTAACTTAAAGGTGCAGTTTGCAGTTTCTGTAGAACGTAGGACTTACCCCAAAATTACACTACATGCGGTCCGCTCCGCTCCGCAGGTCGCAGCTGAGCGTCTCAAACTCCAATTTCCACTTCCTCCGCTCAGCTCAGGTCCGCCTGCATGCGCCGCTCCTAGACGCATGCGCGGGATTTGCGGGATCGCGCGATAAATCAAGTGATAAATAAGTAAGTCAGAACAAAACAATTCATTCGGTGGAAGAAGGAGAACAACAGTAGAGACTGCTGCCTTGATCTTCTCTCGTAAATGAGCGACAGGACATGGTTTGAGCAACAGGAAGTGAGGTATTACATTTTCAGAATAAAATACTTTATTTATTTATTTATTTATTGTATTGCGTTTGTAGGCGTAGTCATAAATGATAGTTTGACAGCATTTTTGTACAAATAAATCCGTATAGAGCTAGGATTAGTCCGCCCGTGGTGATTTTATTTTGTAAATACGGAAGTTGTGCTCGTTCCTTTTCCTGTTGGTGCGACGTAATCTTCAAAAGTTGACTCCGGCACAGCTCCGGCGTCCGGCAGAAATAGAAAAATTTCTAATTTTGACGGACTGCCGTCCGCTCTCCGCAGCTCGCCGCCGCCGTGCGGAGCCAGTGTAAACTCTGTCATTGATTATAATGGGTGCGTATTTGCTGCGGAGGTCGGACCGGAGCGGGGCGGAGCCGCAACGCGTGTGGTGTAATTTTGGGGTTAGAAAATTTTTCAACAGGCAAAGCATTCTGATCCCTCCCCCTCAGAGCCATATATGGCTCTGCTCCCCTTGCTCTGCTGAAATTCAAATTCAAGCTCTGTTTTTATTGGCTGATTCAAATTCAAGCTCTGTTTTTATTGGCTGGTTACAAACTCTGTTTTTATTGGCTGGTTAACGACGGGTCACTGTGGCTTTTTAGAAATGCTTTTAGTAACACCTGGAGAAGCAAGGGGACTATAGTTTTTTCAAAGATTACTTTGTCTAACATCAGTCTGTCAGGAGATAGTGACAAAGTGAAGAAATATGTTAAAAATATATTTTTAGAAAACAGACTGCACTACAGAAACTGCAGACTGCACCTTTAAAGAGGAGCCACTTGCTCCCACACACAAAAGTCAGGGTAGGGCTGAAAGGCATCCAGCTGACCCTGAAGCTCGTTAATGTTTCAGCTTCCTCTGTTCTCTGATTAATTTTTTTAACTGAACTGCCGTGGACCGACTGTGGAACTTAAGCTAGGTTTATACTAGTGTCTCACGTCTTTTACCCCCCGTTGAGTGAACCCAGCGATGATGCAATTGCGTGTGTGTCACCGACCGCATTGAGTGTTTATACTTGGCAAGACGTGGGGGGATAAATTATAATAAATCCCTCCCTCTTCCCTCCCACTGCATACCAGGATTTCATGAGAATTTATTCATTTCAAATTGTAAAAACACAAGAAAATTATTTACAAAACCACATTACAAAACAAAACAATACATGAAACGAAAGGAGGCAGAAGAAGAAAAAAATCTCATTATTTCTGCCCCTTCTTCAAACAAAATTAGCAATCAATTCAAATAGCAATCACATATATAAAAAATATAAGATATTAAATGATTTCTCACACAAAACCATAAACCATTCTGTCACCTTGGGGGCAGAACTCTCAGTTTCTGGTCTAATCCGCCTGTGCCTCCTGCACTCGATATCTGTTTCTTAGGAGACCCAGTTCCTCTACTGGGTCTCGGAAGGTTAAGCTTTTGCTCCTTTCTCTATAGAAATTTCAGTCATAACTCTCGGAGGTGGAGGTATCAGTGGTTTTATTTAGGAGGGGATTTACAGATTTGACCCATCCACATGGTCCACTTTATGGAGTGGAAAGGACCCTCCGGTCATCTACTATATTGTTTAAAACAATTTCAGCTTTATTTTCGGACTCACACTCCATGTACATATGATGTCCTGATGTATACTAGTTTAGTACTCAAGGAGAACATTGATTTTTTTCACTGAGAATGTGTTTTGATGCAACTGGTATTTTATTTTTTATGTAATACTATTGATGCATAACTTGACTGGTGTTTACTGTGTTTTGATATATTGTACAGATTTAATAGTGGATGATAGCCTACTGCTTGGGGAGTTCTATACATGTATAGTAATTTGGGGCCTCTCAGACCTCCTCCCCTTCCCACAATGCTTTGCAGGCAACAGGTGTTAATTAGCCACCATTTTGTTTTATCCAGTTGACTCACAGATTTCCATTTGCCATCAGGTCTGCACATGTGAGTTTCAATCAGCAAGCTTTTTTGCCTGAGGAAGGCCCATTGGGCCGAAACGTAGCTACTCAGAGCTTGCATAATAGTTTTGTTGTATATATGTAAATAATTTTTTTAACCTTTTATTAAACCAGTCAATTTTTCAACACTTCTCATGGTACATTCCTTCAGTTTTTTTACCCAATAGTCCATGGGTTTTTTGAAATCCAAAAATGCCCTGGCCACCCAACCATAGAAGGGACCATTGGTCGTGGGGCTCCCGTGGAAACAACTTGGAAACCCTACATCACCGCAGGGGCCCAGAAGATTCAGAGTGGGGACGGGATCATGGCTCACAGCGTGGACATCGAGGTACGACACCAGACGATTGGCCTCCACCTCAGAGGGAGCCCACGTATGCGGAGGTGGCCGGAAATGACTGCCACGGGACATGGACGCGGGATGCACGTCGTGGGGCAGCACGACTTGGACCTCCGGTCTGGGACCGTGTGGAGACCCGGGAATCCACTCTCCATTGGGGACCAACAGCCCAAGGGCATCGAACCAATAACCATCACTTCGATCCTCACCCCCCTCAGTACAACAACAGGAGGGTTGAGAGACCTGTCAATCAGCAACAACACCAAGACCGTGGGGAGCCCATCACACGCAGAGGTACCGACTCAAGAGGTACACGTAAGGATGAACAGAGACCCCGTGAACCTGAGCCCCCTGACCCAGCCTTCAGTTCCAGGGTTAGGCTGCTCTTTAAACTTATTAAGGCAATACATCACTTAAAGAATATCACATCTGGAGTGCCGCCTTCTCTGATGAGACTCAAAGTTCATCTGGCAGAGGTCATCAAACCAGCCATGAACTGCCCTAAAACGCAGGATTGGATTTGGGCCAACGCAGAAAATTGGTCATATACCACGGCGGTGGTTCTGAGGGACCATTATGAAGAGATCATTCACAATATTCAAACGGAACTGACTGGAGAATTTGAGGGCAATATTTGGGCTCCGTTTGAAATTGCAGTGAAATGGTCCAAGAGGAACTTGGGCAGACGGCTACTCCAGACTACTTTGAATCAAGCAGAGAATCTGCTGATAGAGGGCTTCTCGTCTGACCCTCCCACTGACCTGCCCGAGCCACCAGGAAGACCGGGCCAGCGATCCGGGGTGACGAGGTCCCCATCATCTCGACCTCGGGACTCCACGGGCCCACAACCAGTAACCCGTGGATCGCCCCCTAACCACTCTTCGCCAATTCCTGGTTGTTCGACTGCTTTTCCAGTACCACCACCACCACTGAGGGGACCATCAATAAACAAACCAGAGGGAACAAGAGGTACGGTACCAGCGAACTTGCTGATGAAGGAATTCTCGGACCCCCATGGTCCTCCATTACCAGGAGACCAGCAACCCAGAGGGTTGGGGCACTCTTCACCGGCTCCTGTCGGCCCTTCTGACTTTCCCTTACCACCCCAGCTACAGAGCGGTTCGTCACCTAATCCAACCAGAGGAACAAGAGTTTTTGCACCACTTCCCCAACGTCCACAGAATCAGAACAAAACCTATTGTGGGGAAACTGCAGGAGGAGACCCTGGCCTGAGACCCCCGGTCCCGACTGCAGCCCAGGTGCCCCCCCTGTTGCCCACCCAGGGGGATGAGAACGCAACCTTGGGATCAGCACCCCCTCTAAAGGACCGGATGGAAGAGGTCACGGACGAAGAGATCGTGGAGATCTCTCTGGAGAGGGACCTAAGGAATCCTCCTACTACATCAGACCTGTTGGGAGACCTTTCTGCGGGATCAGAGGCCAGCAGGTCCAGCACTGAATTTTTGGATCTGGTTTGTGCTGCCTACTTGGAGGACCAGAGAGCAAGAGCGGGACCTGCTACACCAGGACTGAAAGAAGCACCTCTGACCTCACCGCGAAGACTAAGATTTACGGTCACGGGCACCACTGCCCCTGCAGAGACCCCCTTGGGAGGTCCAGCACCCCATAAGGGTAAACAACAGATGGGAAGGCCGGCAACTATAGCGGGCCCTACAGCCCCTCCAGAGACCCAGTTGGTGGACTCGGCCCCCCACAGGGGTAAACAACAGGTGGGAGGGACCAAAGTTACAGCAGGTACTGGGGCCCCTCCGGAGACCCCCTTGGGGGGCCCGGACCCTCAGAGGGGTAAACAACAGATGGGAGGGATGAAAGTCAATAAAAAAGTAAATTAAAAGTCCCCCTTAGTCGAATTACACGGGTGGGGGCTAATAATGTGATGAATTTGTCTAGGAGTTTTGTATTATCAGAGGCTCAGTCCTCTCTGTTAAACAAGGGGCTCTCATTTGTTCCTTTTGTGGAGATGGAGAACTGCAATAGGCTGCAAACTAGATACGATGTACAAAGATACCACAGAAGTCTAAAATTAAGTTGTTTTTTTAAAGGGAAAAGTCTGAAATGTCCCCAACCATTTACATTGACTTCAGATTGGACCCCAGCTAACAGTAGTGTGCATCCTAAGGTTACTAAATTGATTGAAAAGGAATTGCATTTTATGGACCACAGGTTTAGACCAGTTGGGGGCCACCTCAATCTATCAGAGGGAGAAAGGCTGGCCCTGAAGGAATTAGCAAACAACAACAACATAGTTATCAAACCAGCCGATAAAGGAAGTGCGGTGGTTATTATGGATAAGGAACAATATATTTGGGAAGCTGATAGGCAACTTAATAACGAGACCTATTATAAAAAACTAGACCAACCCATCTTCCCAGAAACGATTCCCCTGGTTGAAAATATTATTAACAAATTATTTTATAACAATTTCATCGATGATAAACAAAGACATTATCTCCTGGGAGGTTTTGAACCAAGACCGAGGCTTTTTTATCTTCTGCCTAAAATCCACAAGGAGAGAGATAAATGGTCTAAAATTCATCAGGTCCCTCCCGGGAGACCAATAGTTTCTGACTGCAGCAGTGAAACATATCGGACTGCAGAATACATTGACCACTTCCTAAATCCTTTATCCAATAAACATGATAGCTATATTAAGGATACATACGATTTTATCCATAAAATCACAAACTTGCAGTTGCCAGACGAGGCTTTGCTCTTCACCATGGACGTTGATAACCTCTATACGAATATAGACACCTCTGAGGGCCTGCGAGTGATACAAGAAACCTTTAGACAGTTCCCAGATGCCGATAGACCGAGTAGAGAATTATTGCAGTTGTTGGAATTGAATTTAACAAAGAATGATTTTGAATTTAATGGCAAGTATTATTTACAGGTGAAAGGCACGGCTATGGGCAAGAAGTTTGCCCCAGCCTACGCCAACCTGTTTATGGCCAGTTGGGAGAGGACGGCCCTGGACAAATGTGTAAAAAAACCATCACATTATTTCAGATTTTTGGACGACATTTGGGGTGTGTGGCCACACTCCTTAGAGGATTTTGAGTTTTTTTTACAAACCTTAAATACACACAATCCGTCCATCACCCTGAAAGCGACCAAGAGTTTTACATCTGTAGACTTCTTGGATATGACTACATATAAGGGCCGTCGTTTCCCAACTCAACATAAACTGGACATCAGAGTATTTTTTAAACCAACTGATACACACGCTCTGTTATATAAATCTAGTTTCCACCCTAAACATACTTTTGGGGGGATTATAAAATCGCAATTGCTTAGGTTCAGAAGAATTTGTACACAACAAACTGATTTCATGCAGGCTACTAAAATCCTTTTTGCAGTTTTATCCACCAGGGGGTATTCACGCTCCTTTTTGAGGAGATGTTTTAAGGAGTTTGAACTAGTCAGACCTCATCAGGATACCCCTCTGCTACCTCTGGTTCTAACCTACTCGGATTCGGCATCGGGACTGGCTGGAATGATTAAAAATAATTTTAAAAATCTACAGACAGAAAATCAACTTCTCCCAAATCACAGAATGATTACTGCCTATAGAAGAAATAAAAATTTGAAAGATTATTTGGTCCATGCAAAACTCAAACCTGATATAAAACCCAGTAATACTTGCCTTAAACAAAACAGGTGGGTTCAAAATAGATGGAACAACACTGTTTATAAGACAGACAGCAGGGGACATCTTTATTCTAAAAACTGCGTATTTCTCATTTCATGTCAATTTTGCAAGAAACAATATGTGGGGGATTCTGATAAAGCATTCCGGACCACATTATCTCACATTCAATTTAAGGTGCAAACACGATCAAAGTTGGACTCCCTCCTTATTAAACATTTTATTTTGCATGGTTGGGAATCGGCTAGAGTCACTGTCCTACAGAGTAATATTTACTGGACAAGATCCCAGAGACTGGCAGCCTTAAATAAGTGGATACATAACCTAAACACAGAGACTCCACTGGGCCTCAATAGTATTTAGGAGCGACTGGATGGGTCGGGTCGGGGCCCTACTAATATACACCTCACCTATACCCTACCCTAAACTTAACCCTCCCTCTTCTATTGCTTTTAATTATTTATTCAATTTATAGGGTCAAACATAATTTATTGACCCATGTGGCAATCTGGCCTGTTTCCAACCAGGCCCTTTCAGATGTTGAGCAGCAGAGATGGACCGTGCATATTTCTGTCACCTTGGGGGCAGAACTCTCAGTTTCTGGTAAAATGAAAATTTCATTGGTATACTTTAAAAACTTGTGTACAAACTTAGTAAAAAACAAATTAGTATACATATTTTTACATCATAAAGTGGGCAATTTCCCATGCGTTTTTTAACCACTATTTACACTATGTGTCAAAACAAGTATCTCATCACAAATTCTCTGTTTTTTTTCCCCTTTCATTCTGACAAACACACCACAAACCTACTACAAAACTCTGCACACACACTAATGCACACTAATACATCAAAAAACCAAATAAAACAGCTAAAGACTGACCTGTAAACAGTGCTGGGTTTCTTCCACCCCCAAACGCTGTTTCTGTGTTTCTCCGATCAGGAGACAACATGGAGGAAAAACGTTTCTGATTGGTTGCTGAACAAATGTGGTGTGTTCATGTAAATCTGAAATATGAGTTTCATTTTGAATTCATTGACTTTTTGGTGATAAAATATCAACTGATTGCTCTCCACACGTGTAACATGCGCCCAGAAATATGGTAACATTTATCTGTCATATTTCTGGTTGTATTTTGAAGTAAATAAAAAACAAAATCAATATAAAAACACTACTTTTATAAAATTTGGAGTCTCTGCTGTCCAACAGACTTGAATGGAACACTTCACATGCGATGTGCGTTGTTTAAAGTCCATGACCCACCATGTTATCAAATTGCATCGCCATTAATATGTAGTAGTGACTTAAATAAGAAAACAAGAGCGTTTATTGATATTGTAGAGAAATAACGCTAAATGTTTTATTTCATGATTTAAAGCAGATTTTAGCAGCAGCTCCGGCAAAATCTGCCCCTCTGCATTGACGTCACTGAAGTATCCGCCTTGGATGAAGGCAGTGTTATAACAAGCATGCATCAACAGCTTCCTTATTTCTGACAAGAGTAGTTAGAATACAACTAATAAAAACGATGTGTTGCCTACGAGACTGAAGGAAGAGCTGTGCCAACTATCCATGAATGAATTTGTCAGATTTATTAACAAGGGAATATTAAAAATGACACAAAACAGCAGTTTCGCTCCTTTTTTTCCTCCCTCTCTGAGCAGCGGAGGAGATGTGTGTGCAACGCACACACACATCTCCTCCACGTCTGTCCCACAATAAATACAGAGGACAGCTGATTTCTCCCTTCAGCGCGTCTGTCCCACAATAAATACAGAGGACAGATGATGTCTCCCTGCAGCGCGCTCGCGTCTGTCCCACAATAAATACAGAGGACAGCTGATGTCTCACTCCAGCGCGCGCTCGTGTCTGTCCCAAAATAAATACAGAGGACAGATTATGGCGTCAGAATAAACAAAATCTCGCGAGAACAAACACTGATCTCGCGAGAGCAAATACATGCCTCGAGGGAGAAAATTACTCTTGTGCGAGCGCAAATCAGCCCCGCGCGCGTAATGGGGATGAGCGCGAGCGTAGAAAAGAGATCCGAGCGCGCGCACGTGCGCTCGGAGGACAACTACATGCTCTCGCGTGCAAAATGTATCTACTGACAGACTCTCCCTCTCGCTCACGGTTCAGACTTTTGGCAGCCAGTGGGAGGATCCAGACCACGACACATGATTGGCTGCAGTCTTCCTGTCCTCTGTGATTGGGTGTAACACTTCCTGAACCTGAAAATGTAAAATACTGTAAATAGATACCTCTGGACTATTGAGAATGAACTTTCTTGTTAAAGGAGACCACAGATATGTTTTTAAAATTTTTATGGTATTTCTTTGGGGTTACCAGACACTGTTTATTCAATTTAATACACAAAATAATTCTTAGATAATCAATTATACCCTTTTTAATTCTGCCATTTTTAACTTTCGTTTTGAACGACCGGTTTATGATAATGAGATCTCGTGGCACGCCCTTCAAAGTTCTGCTTGCATTAACTCCGCCCTCCAAAGGCAGACGAGGAAGTCAACTCACGTTACTACCACACAGAGCCGAGCTGAGCTGAGCTGAACTGGACCACGACAGATCAGAGTGTACAAGTTGTCGTGTCATTTTTTATTCTTCCTCTGTAATGTCTCCTCTGACTCTCCCACCCTCTGCCTGTGCGCGCGAGCTGGATGCAGCAAAGCACACACACACACTCACAGCGGGGCTATCTTTTTATCTGTGTTTCTCCGAGGAGCGTGCTGGCCCGACACACAAACACACACACTCACACAAACATGCACACATCTGTTCCCATCTGAAAACTATCAATTTTAAATCTGCTTAGTGCTCCATTATCTGCGCCAGGAGTTTAAAAAAAAAGGGGGAAAAAAAAAAAGATCATGGACAAGATGCGAACCCAAGTCTCCCGAGTGGCGTTCGAGCGCGCTAACCACTCAACCAAACCGGCAGTTGTACGAAAGTAGTCCTTCATCGTATAAGAAGTGTAATTCTTCTACGGTAATGTCGCCTGAACATTGCTATTAAAAATAAAATTAAGCCACGCATCTCTGCTCTCTGAGACTGGAAGAGTGTGTATCAACACATGTTGTGTAATGCAGCCAACAACGCAACATTTAACTTTAGGAGCCATTCTGCTGAGATGAACTATTTTTCTTCTTCTCCATTTGATTTATGGCGGATCGCAAACAACTGTTAGGTGCATACCGCCACCTAGTGTGCAGGCTGAGATGAACTCAGGAACCGCGTGGGTGGAGCATTACCAGGGGTTGCTAGGTGACGGGGGCGGGACAAAGGTTGGGATGGGTTGTGGCTGTGGGTTGTGGCTGCGGTTTGTGACGTAACAAACCGCAGGAAGTGCAATCGGGCCGTTTCTATCTAAGATAAATAAATATACTTATAGTAAATAAACCACTGGGTGCATTTTTTTGGCCTTAGGACTGTTTTTTTATGAAGTAAATACCCAAAGTTGAGTACAAAAACATTAAAAAGTGAATTTTGCATCTGTGGTCCCCTTTAAATTTACATCAAACTTACCTGTAAACATTAGCATCTTGTATTAGCGTCACAGTTCTCGGGCGAGGAATAATCCAAAACACATTGGTGGGAAAAATACTACTTTAATCGTGTCCAACTTGTTTTAAATTAGTTTGGTTTTGTTGTGGATGCATCAAAGAGTGGGGACTAAATTGTCTAACAGGTTGGAGGTACAAGGCGTATGAAAATACAATTTAAAGCTCACTTTTTGCCACAATGTCTGCTACATGTAAACAGAAAACTGCTTACCGTAATTTATTTATGCTTTAGTGATTCATAAATCAGTGTTGAGTAGCTTAAACAAAAAGCATATTCCTCAGAAGCTGATAGGTATTTAGACTGAGCTGAAAATCAGTGAAATGACAGAAAATCAAAAGAAAATTAAAGAAAAAAAAAGTGAAAATCTTCAGAAAGCTTTCAGAAGTGATCAAGTGACACTTTAAAAAAATAACACAAATGTCTGCTGGCTCAAGACTTTTGCACAGTACTGGCAGAGTGAACAATAAACACAAAGAACACTGATGCTGTATCAGACGCCAGTTGTTAATAAATCCACATTTTAAGTAAAATGATTTGTTTAAAATTTTCATAACCTTCTATTTACGTCTGTACTATTTGCACGTATGTGAAAGAAAAATGGAAACGATCTGGTTCACACACAGATCTTCTTGTTTCCACGTCGAATTTGTCTCACCCGTACAGCAGAGCGTGGTCCAGATGTTCACAGAGGCGCTGAAGGACCCGGTCGTGGTTTCGGATAGCTGGAGTTTCATCCTCGCAGGCCGCAAAGTAACTCTGCAACTGCAGTGAGACACATCGCACATCGTTCAAGAACTCTGCTCACAAATGTTTTACTTAAGCAGACAATAACAATATGTTATGATCATGTGAAGAATATGTGCAAATTTTGTTTCTTAGTTAAGAAATTTTTGACTGGTCCTTATGACACCGCAAGGAGTACCTTTAAAGGAAGTTGATGAGCATAAGGTCTTTTTTTTCTTCCAGAAAATAAGAACAGTGTGCCAGCTGTTTAACACATACTGTAAATATGTTGTCATTGTTGTATCTATTGTTTTATTACTGTACAAAGTTGATTTACTGGTTTAAAAAAAAGCCCAAAATTCCCATTTTGTTAAATCTGCATTTGACCTGCACAAGTCAAATAAAGCTGAAGCTGATGTTCAGATCAGTAAATATAGACAACAATACTGTATTAAGCTTTTAGTAAAGTACATGTTTCTTTGAGATTTTGTCTCCAATGATTATTCTACTCTATTTCCATGTGATCAAGTTGGATTTGTTTAGGCTTCCTGTCTCCTACAGAATTCAGTACAAAACTGCTCTCATTACACACCAATGCTTACACGGAACTTCACCTGACTATCTAAAGGACATTCTTGCACCATATTCATCCACCCGGTCTCTACGATCACAGAACAGTAATCTACTTCACATTCCACAAACCAAATTAAGGACCATGGGAGACCGGGCATTCTGTGTGGCTGCCCCCCGCCTATGGAACTCCCTCCCTGACTACCTGAGAGCTCCACAGTCACTGGTTGACTTTAAAAACGGCTTGACTTTTCTTTTTAAGCAAGCCTATTCTGCCTCCACATGATTTTATCTTTCATCTTAGTTGATATTATTATTGATTTTACTTGAGTTTATCACTTGTTTTATTTGATCTTTGCTTTTGTTGCACTTTGTAGCACTTCGAGATTTTTATTAATGAAAAGTGCGTTGGTAAACTCCGTACGGTGGAGGTATGCAATCGAAAGAAGAGGAATGAAAGTCGATCGTAGTAAGACAGAGTACATGTGTGAATGAGAGGGAGAACAGTGAGGCTACAAGGAGCAGAGGTCACAAAGGTGCAGGACTTCAAGTACTTGGGGTCCACTGTCCAGGAAAATGGGGAATGTGGTAAAGAGGTGAAAAAGAGAGTCCAGGCAGGATGGAGTGGATGGAGAAAAGTTTCAGGAGTGATTTGTGACAAGAGTGTCAGCAAAAGTCAAAGGAAACGTTTACAGGACAGTGGTGACCAGCTGTGTTGTATGTCCATGTCTCCGTCTCCAAACCAAAAGACAGGAGAAAGAAGTGGAAGTAGCAGAAATGAAGATGCTGAGGTTCTCCTTAGGAGTGACAAGGATGGATAAGATCAGGAATGAGATCATCAGAGGTACAGCACATCTTGAACAACTGGGAGATAAAGTTAGGGAAGACACACTAAGATAGTTTGGACATGTCCAGAGGAGGGACAGTGGGTATATTGGTAGAAGTCACAGAGAATCTTTATTGTCATTTGCACCGCATGTGGTACATGTGATGAAACGAGATTATGTACACAGGGTCCCAGTTACATCCAACAACAAAATGTAAGAGAAAAACAGTAATAATATCTAGGATATAACCAAGAAAAACAACTAGAAATACACTAAGCACTAATGTAGAAGGATGTTAGAAACGCAGCTGCCAGGAAAAAAAATCAAAGAGAATATATATGGATGCAGTTAGAGAGGACATGGAGGTAGATGGAGCAAGGACAAGAACCTTTCTTATGCAAGTTCCTGTGATAAATAACTTAC
The DNA here is from genome assembly GCA_038048925.1 of Garcialebias charrua. Classification (NCBI taxonomy): domain Eukaryota; kingdom Metazoa; phylum Chordata; class Actinopteri; order Cyprinodontiformes; family Rivulidae; genus Garcialebias; species Garcialebias charrua. The sequence goes on along the minus strand of JBBPBX010021733.1, from coordinate 27,769 downwards.
AGTGACACACCAAGTTGTTTATTGTCTCCAGCTATGGAATTATTGACAGGATGCTTTCAACAGACCAATAATGTCTGAATACAAATATTAAAAAATGTCAGTATCTAACACAAACATGAAGAACAAACACCTGCGAGGTAACCCCATAACACACTGCAGACCTGACTGCAGCTTTGTTTACAACGCATGCGCAGTGAGCTCAGTGCCACCAAACACAACCACTAACTGGATCAACAGCACAGAAGTAGATTACATTACATATATTCATTCTATTATCATCGAGGTTAAGGCCCTTTTGTAACTGCGAAGTCCTCCGGGCTCTAAAGTTGCCCTGCCTTTCGCAAACAGAACATTAGATTAGCTACAATGACCCGAGCATGTGAAAAAATGTCAGACACGTTTGAAGACAAAGTGTTGTCCAACTCACTAGCAGCTCTTACCTTTTTGACGGACAGAGAAATGTTTTCCAGAATGCGATCCTTTACTTTGAGTTGATCCATCACCGGGCTGTGGGCAGCAGAAAGCGGTCAGCTGACTTTCACAAAGCAGTTTTTTTTTTGTTAAGCTACCGCCCACATTAGCTAAACAACCTTCCGCTAAATGTTCCTACAAACTAAAAGCTACAACAAGCTGTGAACGCGCCGCTGCTAATTCACTTTAAGCTAGCTGCACATCCAACCTCTGATTATCCCAAATGTTTTCACGTTAGCTTAAACGACTAGAGCCGAGGTTGACGAGCTGGTTTTTAAAGTTTCCCAACGCAGATAACATCGCTGACATTCTTTACCTTGGAGCTGTGCTAACCAGGTAAATCACCTGGTTGTTGCGAGCTAACCTTGTCGCTTTTTTAAATCTTGTCAACACAAACCGGATGCTATGATGTTGCACGTGCGTACAGCGGAACCCCAACTGTCAGGATGACGTCACTAAAACGTGACTCATCCAAGGACTGAATGGCGTTCAAAAAGTCTCACATTAGGGATTTCTCACTTGTTGTTGCACAAAAAACAAATACAATACTATTTTTGTGACTTACTTTTTTTTAAATACATATAACCATTTCTTGTTTTCGGCGTCAGTATCAAAGTTTGTCTTCTATTCTTTGATTCTGGTTGGAAGAACAAGCCTTACCCAAGCAGCTGCCCTTTCCCCTAATTATGAGAAAATGCTTTGCAACAAAAAGTACCAACAGTGAAAAACACTGTTGCATAGCAGAATATCAATTTCAAGCATTTATACAATTGTTTCACTTTGTCTAAACAGCTCTCACTTGTAAATGTTAAATGTAAACTTGCTCAATGTGATTCATGTCTAAATAAAAATGGAATTGTCTTATAATGGAGGACACAATCGCTCATATTAAGGAATGTCGATTTTATTTTCAAGAGAACTCCAGCTTTTTTTCAAAATGCAAACGCCTTTATAAAACACGGGAACAGTTAGCATTTTCAGTGCATGTTTTTAACCAAGAAAAAGGCTTTTCCCAATTGAGAAAATGCATTTTTAAAGACGATTTTTAACTGCTTTAGCTCAGACTTTAATTCAATGTAAAGCAACTTTGACTTTAGAACATTTAGGCTGTGGGATATTCCAAAGAACATTTCAACAAAACATACTGCGTCGCACTGCAGCAAGAGCTCCCCTTTTTGACCCAAACACCATGGGTGCCCTTAATAACAAAATGAAATAGTCCATGTTCCAGAATGAACAACTCAAGACATTCAGTTTTAATTAACACAAGTTCAATTCCACATTTGTTTTCCCACCACACTGTTCAGATTTCTGCATTAATCTGACTTTTCCTTCTCTTTCATGTGCAGGAAGACTACGCTGAAGACGAAGAGTCCTGCCATCATGGAGAAGGCGCTGGCGTAATATGGGAAGGCTGAGGGGATGAAGCGTTCATACTGTGTGTGCTGCAGGGGACGCACCGATACCTGTGGACGACAAACAGTTGTAAAGTGAAGTTGATGAAAGTGTTATTTTTATTTAATATACAGTATAATTCCAAATCCTGAAACAAGTCGGAATAATGCCATTGTTTTGATTTGGGCGAACTCCGTTAGCTTACCTGAGTGGAGGAGTAAAGATGTGTGTATCCCAGTCTGTTGTAGTCCACTTTAAACTGGAAGACTCCATACACATCAGGCAGCTTGAACTGGATGCTGTATTTACCTCCTAAAAAATAAAATGCAGCATTTATTGTGGTTTACAGCTAAAAGCCACCGGGAGTCATTGATTTATGCTGAATCTAGAACATCATACCAGTTTTCTTTAGATACGTCCTGACGAAGGGGTCGATCCTCACAAACTCCAACTGGATGTCATCTCCGTCAAAAGGGACCCAGCGGCCCTCGGACAACATTTCAATGACGATGCCGTACTCCTGAAAGATAATATCTTACTTTCATACAGGGCTCCTGATTCGGGAGGAAAATGACAACAGATCTTCATGACAATGATTGTAAAAACTCACAACGAGGTCAGTAACGGTGTATGCCGCCGGAGGACTGGTTTCTCCCACGGGATGATGGGTAACGGCTCCCACTCTGAGAACTCCTGCCTCCTTGAACACCCAGCGAGACAGAGCCACAGCCAGGTCCATGTTCCCCGTCTGCTCATGCCTGCCAAAACCAGAGCAGCAAAGATTTTAAAGATTTCTTCCTTTTCACAGTCTTGATAAGAACACTTACTTTTGATCTTTGTGAGCATTTTGTTAAATAGCTTTTTTTTTAATGCATACAGAGAAATAAAGGAAACCCAGTACCTCGGTGAACCTGGTCTGGCCTTCTGCACAGCAGAGTTGAAAAAGGCATCGCTGAAGAAGTCCAGGGAGCCGCTGAAAACCACTCTGGCGTTGTTTCTGGCCTGGAGCCCAGCAATCAGAAGCGTATTCTTACCCACAGCATGGGGGTACTGCAGTAGAAGAGGACATGTTCAGAGTCAGAGATTCTTTAATGTCATTCGCACCACATGTAGTACGTGTGATGGAACGAGATTATGTACACAGGGTCCCAGTTACATCCAACAATAAAATGTAAAAGAAAAACATTAATAAGATCTAAGATATGATATGTTAGTATTGACCTTACATTTTAGCCTGCCACGGAAACTCAGTTTTAAATGCGACAACATTTCTATTTTTTAAGTGTTATTTTAAAACCAAAGCCAATAAAAAGCAACAATACCCACTACAGGTATAGCTTGCAGCAAAGAATTGAGAACAAGACTGATAGAAAAGTTCATACAAATGACATTTAAAAAAATGTATTTCCATGTCACACTTACAAATGTTTAACTGTTTGGAACAGACATGATGATCCTACGGCTCTGGACAGAAGACAACTGGACTTCCTTAAGACACTTTTTGGAGGTGAGAGGTGAAACGTCTTCAAGAAAAAGTCCAGTTGTTTTCTATTCAAACCCTTTGAATCCACCCTGTAAAGTTCTGTAGT
>JBBPBX010021733.1:0-22041 GCA_038048925.1 Garcialebias charrua | reverse complement strand
TGCTGCTGATCTGTTTCATGTTGCTGCTGATCTGTTTCATGTTGCTGCTGATCTGTTTCATGTTGCTGCTGATCTGTTTCATGTTGCTGCTGATCTGTTTCATGTTGCTGCTGATCTGTTTCATGTTGCTGCTGATCTGTTTCATGTTGCTGCTGATCTGTTTCATGTTGCTGCTGATCTGTTTCATGTTGCTGCTGATCTGTTTCATGTTGCTGCTGATCTGTTTCATGTTGCTGCTGATCTGTTTCATGTTGCTGCTGATCTGTTTCATGTTGCTGCTGATCTGTTTCATGTTGCTGCTGATCTGTTTCATGTTGCTGCTGATCTGTTTCATGTTGCTGCTGATCTGTTTCATGTTGCTGCTGATCTGTTTCATGTTGCTGCTGATCTGTTTCATGTTGCTGCTGATCTGTTTCATGTTGCTGCTGATCTGTTTCATGTTGCTGCTGATCTGTTTCATGTTGCTGCTGATCTGTTTCATGTTGCTGCTGATCTGTTTCATGTTGCTGCTGATCTGTTTCATGTTGCTGCTGATCTGTTTCATGTTGCTGCTGATCTGTTTCATGTTGCTGCTGATCTGTTTCATGTTGCTGCTGATCTGTTTCATGTTGCTGCTGATCTGTTTCATGTTGCTGCTGATCTGTTTCATGTTGCTGCTGATCTGTTTCATGTTGCTGCTGATCTGTTTCATGTTGCTGCTGATCTGTTTCATGTTGCTGCTGATCTGTTTCATGTTGCTGCTGATCTGTTTCATGTTGCTGCTGATCTGTTTCATGTTGCTGCTGATCTGTTTCATGTTGCTGCTGATCTGTTTCATGTTGCTGCTGATCTGTTTCATGTTGCTGCTGATCTGTTTCATGTTGCTGCTGATCTGTTTCATGTTGCTGCTGATCTGTTTCATGTTGCTGCTGATCTGTTTCATGTTGCTGCTGATCTGTTTCATGTTGCTGCTGATCTGTTTCATGTTGCTGCTGATCTGTTTCATGTTGCTGCTGATCTGTTTCATGTTGCTGCTGATCTGTTTCATGTTGCTGCTGATCTGTTTCATGTTGCTGCTGATCTGTTTCATGTTGCTGCTGATCTGTTTCATGTTGCTGCTGATCTGTTTCATGTTGCTGCTGATCTGTTTCATGTTGCTGCTGATCTGTTTCATGTTGCTGCTGATCTGTTTCATGTTGCTGCTGATCTGTTTCATGTTGCTGCTGATCTGTTTCATGTTGCTGCTGATCTGTTTCATGTTGCTGCTGATCTGTTTCATGTTGCTGCTGATCTGTTTCATGTTGCTGCTGATCTGTTTCATGTTGCTGCTGATCTGTTTCATGTTGCTGCTGATCTGTTTCATGTTGCTGCTGATCTGTTTCATGTTGCTGCTGATCTGTTTCATGTTGCTGCTGATCTGTTTCATGTTGCTGCTGATCTGTTTCATGTTGCTGCTGATCTGTTTCATGTTGCTGCTGATCTGTTTCATGTTGCTGCTGATCTGTTTCATGTTGCTGCTGATCTGTTGCTGATCTGTTTCATGTTGCTACTGATCCGTTTCATGTTGCTACTGATCCGTTTCATAATGCTGCTGATCGGTTTCATGTTGCTGTGTTCGTTCGTGCTCAACTGCTCACAGACTCATGTTCGTGCTGCTGTTCTGCATAGTTTTTATACTACTAGTGCTTAGTGTATTTTTAGTTGATGTTTTTCTTAGTTCATATCTTCTTAGTTCATATCTTAGATCTTATTACTGTTTATCTTTTACATTTTATACTTTTGTTGGATGTAACTGGGACCCTGTGTACACAATTTTGTTCCACCACATGTGTTGCGAATGACAAATAAAGAAGTGCAGTACTGTAGTAGGGTTAGCAGCCTGTTCTGCATTAAAGTAGCTATTTTTTCCAAGAGATTTATGAAAAAAAAAAACAATTAAATGAAGCTTAATGAAGAACTTTCCAATGATACTAGGCTCATGTACTGTACCTGTAAGTTACACATGTATTCATCTCAGTGAGTCATTTTCTGCAAGATTTAATTTTGTTACTGTCATTTCAAAAGGCGCCTGCTTTTTCTTATGTCAGGTGGCGCTTAAAACAACACTGATAAATGTAAAAACTATCCATAAAAAGGGCCATTCTTTCACTGACCTGCCAGACTGCGGAAGAAGATTGAATGGGTGTCTTTGATGTTGAGGTTGTCCAGCAGCACAAGCGTTTTGCCGTCAGCTAAAACACAGTGCAACATGGAGGCTAACGACAGGAAAAAGAGAACATTTGTATCGAAAAGTTTAAACCCCCGTGCTGGACTCATTCCGGTACGTTTTTGATGCGTTTTTAAAGAACTGAATCGGTTAGCCTCCCTCGCTGCTGTCGACTCCGCCATTTTGCTGCAGAAGTCGACGTCAGCGTTGCTGTCGCTGTATAACCTTTGACCCCAACATCCAGCCAATCAGAAGAGGGAACGCGTCCTGACTGGTTCTCCACCAATCAGATGAAGGCTGCGCTGACAGACAAGGAAGTGAAATGAAAAGTGACCCGATTTTAGTGTTAACTGAATGATTTTGAGTTCTAGCCAACACTGGCTCTGCTAAAATTATTTCTCATTAGGCTGCACGTGTACATTTATTTAAATTTCTGTTTCAGCAATTGAAAAAGGTTTGTAGGCTCTATTCAATAATTACAAGTTTGCAGTACTGTTACAAATATGCATTCAACCTTTATTTAGGCAGGTTAATCCCATTGGGCCTCGAGGACTCATTTACAAGAGAGACCTGTACGGTACTTGAAATTACTTGAAAATGTATTTAAAAATACATTTATAACAACACAACATAATTTATCAGACTGCAATATTAAACTTTAATGAGATGGGGTGGACAGTGAGTCTGAGCAAGTTTACAAATACAGTATTTACTGCAGATTTTTATCAGGTTAAGAGGGTTTTAGACAGATATGTACACACATAGCACACAAAAGCTCTGTTTGTCAACAACACAAACTCATATTTAACTTCTTCACTTCTGTAAAATGTGAATTGTCTCAATACTTGCTACTACAACATGTTCACAACGCTGTCCTACATAAAACACCTGTAATTACCGGTAGGTATAATAAAATTGTTTTTTTTGTTGTTGTTGAAAATGTACCCATTTTATCATGGGAAAAGAAAAATATTAGCTTTTTATTGTACTCTTGATAATAGTTCATACCTAACATAAAGGCAAACAATGTTCTACATTTTGCAATCGTCTCAGTAATATTTTACAAAAATAACAGGGTATTGCTGTGCTGTTCTTGGGAAAGCAAATATGTGATTTAAGCTTAATAACTCAGGAAAAAATGTATGGTATATTTCCCCTTAAGAATGTTGTAAACATCATAGTCCAGCTCATTCAATGACTAATTAGGACACCTAATATTTTCATGTCCTTCTTTTGCATAAATTAATTTGTCAGGATCAATCTTATGCGTTTTGCATAAATATGACCCCCTAAACCTGACTCTCACATTCCATTTCTTCTTTCTTTCCTCTCTACATCTTCGCCCACCGTTTGGTGCTCAGAATGAGTTTAAACTTGTCCTTTGTCCACCTCCTCCACTACATGACTTATTTCTTCTGACTCTTGTGGTTCCTGTGCCTCTCCATTTATCTGGTCCTCTGCTTTTCTCTCCCCCTCCTCTGTACGGATGATAACTTGTCCTTCCTGTATAACCTCTTCAGATGTGGGTTGCCATGTTGTGGCAGCATCACCCTCAGCAGTGGTGGCAGTGGTGGTATACTGGTAGAAGTCAGAATCTGCCTGAAACATGACCAAGGCCTGAGCTGTGTGGATGCGCACATGCTGAGCGAGGGAGCTGGCATCCAGGAATTTATCGCCACACGAGTCACAAGCGTACAAGATTTGGGTATTTGGGTCTGTGAACAAAAGAACATTTATTTAGTGAGCCATTTACTGTTAGATTTCTCATTTTAGGCATCCTTTGAAGTTGAAAAGTCTACCAGGAACACTAGCAATTTTCTCTTCTGGTTTCTTTATGAGAACAACAAAAATAGTACAAATTCTTACATTTTGAAAACAATTGTCTTTGAGCTGCTTGAATCTGCTTCTCATCGTACAATATAACATGAATTTTGAAGATTGTTTTTAACTACCTCTATCTCATCACATCAATCCAATTGAATTTAGTAGAAGCTTTATTTCCCCTGATCCCAACTGAAGCATAATTTCTAACCCCAATATTTGAACAATTTCCTTTTTTACATACAAACTTTATCACTGCAATGAAGAGTCAATTCATAGTACAAGTCTTACCTTCTTCTTGAACCTTCTCTACCGCTCTGGTGATTTCAGCTTTCAAAGCCTCTGTCTCATCCACAGACACTGAAGCAGACACTGGAACAACTATTAACAGACATGAAAAACATTTAATATTGTCTGACCACTTTGATTTTTTTTTCCCCATGTTGAATAAAAGTGTTTATCCCAAAGTACTAACTTAAAAAAACAGAACTTGCAGAAGTTGTCTGACCTGTAAGTTGACCTACAGCATTAGCTGCAAGGGTTTCAGTTGCCAAGGTAACAATTTCCTCTGTGGAGACGGTAACTATTTTGATGTCGTCAGTGGTGGTTGCTCCTCCACACTCTTCGTCCTCTTCTTCGTCATCTCTTTCTGCTAACACGAGTAGATTTATGCCAGCTTTGCCTTGGTGAACAGTCTTGACGTGGGAGCGCAGGTTATCCACACGGTTAAACCCTCGGCCACATTTATCACAAAGGAAAGGTTTCTCCCCTGAAATAACAAAATGAGAAAAACGAGACCATGCTGCAAGCTCAGCAGGATGTGGATATGGTTGTAAATATACACGTCACATTTCACAACAACCTCAAAGCTTCATATTTATTTGATCCAACGGTTTATCCTCACCAGTGTGAATGATGATATGTTTGGACAGGTCTCCCACGTTGACAAACGCCTTGTTGCACATCCGACACTTGTGTGGCCGCACATTGTCATGATGGCGAATGTGATTGGCCAGCTGGCTTGACTGCACAAATCTGTTCAGGTAGAAACATAGATTAGATATTCTTGTTACAAAACTTGCAAGTTTACAACAACAAAAAATCATATCCAAATTAATTGTATTAATTCAAATGTAAATAAATAGTATCAAGATTAAAAATCTGATTAATTTTTATAGTAGAGGTAATATTTTAGTAAACTTCCTTATGAAGACTATTTTCTCTGTATCTTCAAACTCATAACTCCTAAAAGTCTTTGTTAGGGAGTTTAAATTTCATTCAAAACTAAAAATAATGATTATAGTTGGTGTTGACTGTGTTTTAGACTATTTCTTCATTTCAATTGTACTAAAATATTTTATCACAGTATCAGTGGGCAAAGTATCACAAACGACTGGAATAAATAGTAGAGCAATATAATTCAAGTACCATGATTTCAAATTCTGCACATAATAACGAACTTGGTTGATTTAACAGGCTCCCACTAGCCTTGATGCCCACCTGAGGTCTAAATCAGGGCTATTCAACAAAACTGCTCAGTGGGCCACAGTTTCTGAGAGCTAGCAGCTTGGTGGCCGGACATCCAGCGATTAGAGTCATTATACTGTATAAATAAATCAAGTTTTACAATAATCTGTTACCTTTTAAATGTGTTTAATTTATTGCACTGAATCATAAATGCAATCAGAACCCAAATCCCAAACTCAGAACCCACCCCCTGCCAAAAAAATAAAATAAAATAATTAAAAATCCATATAAAAATTATGAAGTGGGCAGGATTGAAGTCACTTCTGGTTCACGGGCTGCCAGTTGAATAGCCCTGGTTTAAATGGTAATAATGACAGGAACAAAATTAAGGAGAGAGGAAATTGTACGTTTGTCACACTTGATATCATTACTGCAATATTAAAAAATAATATAGCACATTACAAGTTTTTCTTTAATGTTCAACCTTAATAAAGGTTTTCGTTTATTTGGAGAAAACTTTAAGTGGGTAATTAATTTGATGTAGATATCCTGATGCAGGTTCAATAATCCAGGTAGAAAAATCTAAAAATGTTAAGTCTGGTCCTCTGGACATTCAAAAAAACAAAACAAAGCAAAAAAAATGTAGAAACATTTCGTCTTTCCTCCGAAAGACTCTCTCTATCCAAGGAGCTGTATTCAGCTCAGTCTTATAAACAGCACCTTCTCATAGTGGATCAACCAGTTTGCTGCTGACAGCCAAAACCAGCTGCTCACATGATCAAGGAGGACCATCAACTTAACATTGATAGTTAGTGCCCTGATGGTCGCTTGCTATTTACAGAAGGCTAATGATACTAGCAATAACAAGTTTTTTGTTTTTTTTTGCCTTGCTCTGGTCGCAAGCAGCAGCTTTTGCTTTTCCTCTCCCGTCTTTTCCTCACCCTGCGTGGCTCTTTGTCTTGTCTGCAGTTCCTTGGCACTCATCTCTTGAACGCAAAGTGATTATGGATTTGGTATCATGGACGGTCAACTCTATTGACAAGATTTTTTTCTACAAAGCAACAAGGTCCGGGGGAGCCAGCTTGCCCGTCACAGACACACACTGGCGGTTACGTGATGGATTCCTGGGGTGAGCGGAAGGTCATGTGTCTGTCAGTCCTGTCTGTGGAGGATGTCAAAAATGTTTACATAATTGGATTTATGGTGGCAGGAGCTAGGGGTGGGCGATATGGCTCAAAAATTATATTGTGATATTTCAGAGCATTATCACGATAACAATAAATTTTGTGATATAACAACAACAAAAAAACAGAAATCAAATTTATTTATTTGACAAAATTAACTTAACATGTTGCTTTGCAGTATTATATAACATTTTAAAAAACAACAAGGGGTCATTTTACTGAAATTATTTAGTAAAATGCTGGTGAAGATTCTCAGTCATCCAAGACATGATGTATTGTATTGAATTGATTGTATTGAACGCCTTTTTGATTTATTTAGTAAAGTATTCAGTCTCCAAGTATAAAAATAAAAATGATCTGTTTAAACTGAAAAAGTCTGCACAAAATCTAGATCAACAAAATCCACCACAAAGACTAAAGTGCAGGTGTAGTTTCCTAAAACAACTAAATAAAATGAAGCTTAAGATCTGTTGTGCATAAATGTAACATATACAACAAAATATATGTTTTCTTTAATAGAGCTATAACTTCCAGAACTTGTGACAAGGTGATCAGCTGACCCTGAAGCTTGTTCGTGTTTCAGCTTCCTCTGTTCCTGCAGGAACGTGTCATTCTTCTGATTCATTTTTTAAACTGATCTGTCTTTGATCTCTTGGTCCGTGGACCAACTGTGGAGCCGCGCGTGTTTCTAACGACAGTTTAAAGCGGGGAAGACGCGCAGCACCGGCTGCTCAGAGCGGGGCGGGGGAGACATTTGAGCTGTCTCTACCTGCAGTTTAGAGCAGGGGGGAGAGACAGCTGACACGCGTTGTTTGTTTTTAGCATTTTAGCAGTAACTAATTAGCGTTACACCAGTACAGACTGGTGATGGCGAGGTGCGCAGTTGTTTGAAGCGCTCAGTTGTTAAGGGGGCGGGGCGCCCTGACGTATTACGTCATGAAATTAGCATATCATGATATAACTTTTTTGCCCGGGCAAGCTTTTTTTTACCGGTATTACCGGGAACGATATGATAAGGCCCAGCCCTAGCAGGAGCTTTACTAAAGTTCGGCATATGTGAAGCACTGTTCTATCGGAAATTGAGGAAGACTTCAGTGGCGATTACTGCAATGTCTAAGCTTCCGAGTCAGAGTGATGGTACGTCCACACCTAACAGCGTTTCAACTTCAAAAAAGCTCGTCACGCACGCAAGTGGACGCACTGGACCCACAGTGGTGTCCAGACCAGAACGCGAAGCTGAGGCGGTGTGGCGGCGGGGGATGTGGGAGGAGCTTACCGGTATACCGAGTTCCTCACTGCACTCCGCCAGGCAAGGAGCTTTTTATTTCTGTCTCTGTAGAGCAGACTTGACTGGTCGTGAAGGACTTGTCGCGAACACACAGCTACAATGAGTTTCTCTTCCATAGTACACGACTTCGCGGGTTTTTTCTGTGTCCCACAAACAATACGTCACATAGTTGCGCAATACCCCCGTCCCCTCGTTTCCGCGTCACATAGGGACTCTCCCCCTCTCTTCTCCCCCCGACTCTCCCTGATCAACCAATCAGGGAGAGTTGAACGGCGTTTGAACGGCGAAATCTTCAACATGTTCAAGGCGTGCTTTGGAGGCTGACGCGGGTTCACGTGCACGGAAAACGCTTTCCAGCACGCTCAACACGCACGTGACGTGACGCCCGACGCCAAGACGCGCCTGGAAGCGCGTCCCCCATTGACTTTGCATGCAAACTGGACGCTCCTGCAGTTGAAACGCTGTTAGGTGTGGACGTACCATGAGAGTTTGATCCGTGCCGTGACCTCAATAAATCAGCTGCTTTACGAGCTTAGCCGGAAGGTGGAGGCGATTTCTGAGAATCGCAGGCCACCAACAGGGTTTGGGACTCGTCATCGTGGTGGAATCAATCTGGATGAGGATTCATAGCATGTATCAGTGTAAGGATTCCCACAATTAAACCATATTGGATTTGGATCGTCCAGATGGACACTCAAGGCTGCAGGAAAAGTAAACTGTCTGCCTGAAGAAAATCAACAATCAAGCTAATCTCAATCTGACTCCCCAAACAGCCTTGGAAATGGGCTGACTATCAAATTTCTCCTGGGTCATGAGTAACCGAGGACAACAACTGCATCTATCGCACCCCCTCCCCGGAGAACTTTCTGTGAGCGCTTATCAGAAATGCTGACTGGAAACATCACAGAACTGTGGCTGATCTGAACAAGGCTCATGGACTAATCTCACCGCCTGGACCTCAAATGTATATGTAATTTGTCTTAACTGAGTCAGAGTCAGAGAGTCTTTATTGTCATTTGCACCGCATGTGGTACATGTGATGAAAACGAGATTATGTACACGGGGTCCCAGTTACATCCAACAACAAATGCAAGAGAAAAACAGTAATAACATCTAGAATTAACTAAGAAAAACATCAACTAGTAATACACTAAGCCTAATATAGTGGAAATAAACAGCAGCACGAACATGAGTTTGTATGAGCAGATGGTCACAGATGAACACAGATGAACACAGCAACAAGAAAACAGATCAGCATCAGCACAATGTGATATTTTGCAGTGTTTATTTTTTATTTTATTTTTATTTATTCATGAGTCTAACAGCCTCAGGGTAGAAGCTGTTCCTCAGTCTAGTGGTTCTACATTTGATGCTCCTCAACCTCCGTCCTGAGGGGAGTGGGGCAAAGAGTGAGTGTGCTGGGTGAGTGAGGTCTTTCATGATGCAGGTGGCTCTTTTCCTGCATCTGGAGGTGTAAATGTCTGTGATGGTGGGGAGACTGACTCCAACAGACTTCTGTGCAGCCTTCACCACTCTCTGTAGAGCTTTCCTCTCTTCAACTGTGCAGCCTCCATGCCACACGTTGATGCTGGAGCACAGGACGCTCTCCACTGCACACCTGTAGAACGAGGTGAGAACTGGGCTGCTCAGACCAGCTCGTCTCAGCCGTCTGAGGAAGTAGAGTCTCTGATGACCTTTCTTGATCAGGCTGGTGGTGTTGTTGCTCCAGCTGAGGTTATCATTCATGTGTACACCCAAGTATTTGTAGCTGGAGACCACTTCCACTGCAGACCCACCTATTTTCAGTGGGGCATGGGTGTGTTTGTTCCTTCTGAAGTCCACAATCATCTCCTTTGTCTTCTTCACATTCATGTGAAGATTATTCTCTTTGCACCAGCTCTCCAGGTGTTCCACCTCCTGTCTGTAGCTGGACTCATCATTGTTTGTGATGCATCCCACCACCGCTGTATCATCTGCAAACTTAACAATATGACAGCCTGGAAGTGTGGCTGTACAATCATATGTGAGCAGAGTGAACAGAAGGGGGCTCAGCACACATCCTTGAGGAGAGCCAGTGCTGAGGGTTATGGTGGAGGAGGAGAAGTTGTGGATCTTCACGGACTGTGGTCTGTCTGTTAAGAAGTCTAGTACCCAGTTACAAATAGAGGGGCTTAGTCCAAGTGTAGATAGTTTGTCTATCAGAGTTTGGGGGATCATGGTGTTGAAGGCAGATGTGAAGTCCACAAAGAGCAGACGCACGTATGAGTCCTTCTGATCCAGGTGGGTGAGAGCAGTGTGGACCACGGAAGAAATGGCGTCCTCTGTTGATCGGTTCTCACGGTATGCGTATTGATGAGGGTCCTCGTTGATGTTGACGGTTGCCTTGATGTGGGTCATGACCAGTTTCTCAAAACATTTAGCGACTACCGGGGTGAGGGCCACTGGTCTATAGTCATTCAGACCAGTCACTGTGGAGCTCTTTGGGACTGGGATGATGGTCGCGGTCTTCAGGCAGGTGGGAACTGACTCCAGTGCAAGTGAGGTGGTGAAGATGTCAGCCAGCACCTCACAGAGCTGGTCCGCACATTCCTTCAGAACTTTCCCTGGGATGTTGTCTGGTCCGGTTGCTTTATGAGGATTAATCTTTCTGAGACTGCCTCTCACTTCTGCTGCGGTCACTCTGAGATGCTCTTCATCTGGTGATGAGGTGAGTCTGGTGCTAGCTGGTCTGTTTGGATCATCAAAACGTGCATAAAACTTATTGAGGGCATCAGGCAGAGATGGGTCCCTGGGGCATTGTTTGTTCTTGCCTTTGTAATCTGTTATGCATTTAATACCCTTCCACATGCTCCGTGGGTCTTGTGAGGTGAACTGTCCCTCGATCCTCTGTGCATACGTGGCCTTGGCCTTCTTAATGCCATCCTTCAGTTCTTTCCTGCTCTTTCTCAGCTCCTCTTTATCTCCTGACTTGAATGCAGTGTCCCTGGCTGCTAGCAAGGCGTGAACTTCTTTATTTAACCAGGGTTTCCGGTTCGGGTAAGATTTAACATATTTTTTTATGGATACATTTTCAGAGCATGTACTGATGTAGCCCAGGACTGAGGAAGCATAGAGTTCCAGATCAACTGAGCTTCCATCAGTAGCTGCTTCTCTGAAAACAGACCAGTTTGTCTTCTCAAAACAGTCTCTCAACATGGGGGAACTATCTTGAGGCCAGATTCTTATCTCTCTTTGTTCCGGCTTGGAGCGCCTGAGTGGGGGGAGTTGTCTTGGGGCCAGGATCAGAGAGCAGTGATCGGAAGCTCCGAGCGCTGGGCGTGTCTTCGCCGTGTACGCCCCCTTTACATTAGTGTAGACTTGGTCAAGCGTTTTATCTCCTCTCGTTGCTGTTAAGACGTGCTTATTGAAGGCTGGGAGGGAGACTTGAAGATCTACGTGATTGACGTCTCCGCAAACAATGAAGAGCCCCTCAGGATATTTACACTGCAGCGAGGTGAGTAAGTCATGAATTTCTCCCTGGGCGTCATTAGCATTAGCATCGGGTGCTATGTAAATAACTGTTATTAAAATCACAGCATGGTCGCGAGGAAGGTAATGCGGCCGACATCTTACTGTGATCAACTCGACGGCAGCTGAACAAAGCCTTTTGATCACGGAACAGTTCGTGCACCAGTCTTTGTGCACGTAAATACAAACACCGCCGCCTCGTGTTTTCCCTGTAGTCTCGGTGCACCGGTCCGTTCTGAAAAAGAGTCTATTATCCAGCTCATAAACAGATTCCGGTGTATCCTCAGAGATCCACGTTTCTGTCAGGCAGAGCACAGAGCACCTTCTCATCTCCTCCGACGTGGTCACTCTCAAACGAAGTAGATCCATTTTGTTGTCCAGCGAGCGGACGTTAGACAGAAAAAGAGCCGGCATCGGGGGTCTACCGGTTTTAGCGTCTGCCCGCAGTCTCGTCATAATTCCTGCTCGGCAACCTCTCTTCTTTCCTCGTGAGCACCGCTTCCTTTTCTTTCCCCTGGAGCGCGTCTGCTTCCAGAAAGATGATCTTAACAGCTCCAATCTTCCAAGCTCTGATTTGAGTTCGTTGCTGATTTCAGCTGTGCCCTGTGGTAAATCCGCTCCGATTCTTAACAGTTCAGTTCGGCTATAATTCACCCGCAAAAAACGCGCAGAGTCAGGTACAAAAACACTATTAAAATTACTAAAAACTAGGGATGAACCGGGAGCTCGTGAAGCTGCGGCTGCTCTGAGCGCGGCCATCTTGCCAATTTTACTGTGCTTGCTGGTAGAGTTTTTGATGTCTCATATTGTGTCCTAATAGACAAGATGTGAAAGATCTTTTTTGTAATACCACTATCTACCCTCATGGTTCTTCTCCTTTTTCGTATCTAAGATTATCATTCTGATAAGGAATGAGATGGCTGCGTTGATAATCAGCTGCAGCTTCGTACACTTAGTCCAGCTTTAGGATGACTGTGCGTACATGTCCCTATGTACCTTGGTGCAATGTCAATAAAGATATTCTGATTTTGATTATTCACGTGTCCATTCCATCTTGGCAAGCTGACCTTTTGCCGCAGCGTTCACAGACGTAGGGTTTCTCTCCAGTGTGCTGACGAACATGAGCGATTAGGGAGCTGGCCTGGGTGAAAGCCTTGCCACAGACAAGACAAACACATGGTTTCTCTCCTGAAACACAAACCACTGTTTCACTATGGAGGGACAAAGTTTACACGTATCTGAGAATTCTGACCTAAAAATATGTCATAAAACAGCATGCCTGAATGCGATAAGCATACCTGTGTGGATGCGTTCATGGCGCTGCAGAGCTCCGGGGTCGCTGAAAGCTCTCTGGCAGTGCAAACAAACATACGGCTTCTCCCCACTGTGAACCCGCAGGTGTCTTTTCAGATTCCCTTAAACAAAGGTGGCACAAAGGTCTTGAAGTCAAGAAACACAAACTTTGAAATTACTTTTTAAACCAGAAAACTAACAGCAGGTATTATTGTGCTTGTTTGACATAATAATGTAGAAAAAAAACAACAACAGTATTATCACCTATTATCTGCCCATCTCTGTCCTTCAAGACATTTGTGTGAAAACAGCGAGAATTAAATGAGTATCTGATTTTAACTGTACCTGGAAGAGCTTTAAATTTTTAGTCAAAATTATGTGCATGATGTGATAAACGGCGTCTAAAAACAATCCAAAATTATTATTTACAAGATAAAAATATCTTTTGGGTTTGACTGCTTTCAGAAGAGAAATTGTAACAAATTAAAGTACTGTACTTCAGGTTTACTTTCAGCAATTTCAAGACATTAAAAAATGTACACAATTGGAAAATTTAATGCTGATCACTTAGAAATTTTAAAATTTAGATTATTCTTTGCACAACGAATGAAATAGTAGTAGAATCAGAATGAAAAGAAAATGTGTAAAAGCAATATATTTAATTCAGTGGTGACTTAACAGACAATAAAGTCAGTCTTATAGAGTACAGGAAATATCTTTCAGAGCTATTTCTTTAAGAAATGAACACCTAAAAGGATAAAATTATAAATGTATTATACAACAAACATTATTTGAAATTACATTGCTGCATAAAAAAAAACTTATACAGTACAGTATCCTTTTACCTGAAGTTGTGAACTGTTTGCCACATTGTTTGCACTTCAGAGGCCCGTCTGAAATATGGATTTTTAAATGTGACTTCAGATTCCCCACCTAGTGAGAAAAAGAGAAACATATATAGGAAATTGTTTTTGGAACTTACTTTAAACGTAGTCCCTCGATTATCGCGAGGGTTACTTTCCAAGCACCACCGTGATAGGTGAAAAACCGTGATGTAAGAACGCTATATTTATTTTAGTATTTATATATTTTAAGGCTTTATAAACACTTCCTGCACTCTTGCAATTTTCTTAATGTTCTAAACTCTAAAGCATCTAAAAGAGCAGTGTGTCATGATCTCTGTTGCGCGCCCGCCTGTTGTGCGTCTCTGGGACACAACGGGCAAAGACAGACCCCGCCCCCTCCTTTCTCTTTCTGAGGCTGTCACAGCAGAGACGTGAGCTGTTGTGTGTCTCTGCTCTGCTGTGACAGCCTCAGAAAGAGAAAGGAGGGGGCAGGGTCCGTCTTTCCTTATCGGCAATCATGTGTTGTGTAATAACCATAATAATAATGTGTATGTATTGTCATTATTGTATGTTCCCATACAATGGCGAATTTGTTTCTCTGCATTTAGCCCATCCACCACCAGGTCCGCAAAAGTCGAACCGCGAAGTAGCGAGGGACTACTGTACAGGTCAGCTGGGGGTTGCAAGTATTTCTATAAATAAATAAAAAATGAGGCAGCCTTAAACGCTTTAGAACACATTGCTACCTGGTTGAAGCATTTGTCGCAGTGTGGACACCTGTTGCCCTTCTCGGTGTCGTGCGTCTCGAGGTGGCGCATCTTGGCAGTGGGGTCGGAGAAAGCTTTGTCGCAGTAGTCGCACTGGTACGGCTTCTCGCCACTGTGAACCAGCTGGTGTCGCTTCAGATTGCCCGATGTGGTAAAGAGCTTGTTGCACACTTCGCAGCTGTACCGTGCTTCCCCCGTGTGGCGCTTGCGGTGCAGATTGAGCAGACTGATCTGACGGTAGCTCTTTCCGCAGGTGGAGCAGCAGTATGGCTTCAGAGGACTTGAACACCAAAAGACCAAAAATCCTGATGTAGTCCAGTGAGTGGATGTGAGCAGAGATAAACAGAAGCATGAATTAAATCTTTTAATTACCTGTGCGTTTTCTCGTGGGCTTTACAGGCAGCAGGGTCAGAGAAAGCCTTTTTGCAGTCCCTGCAGGTGAAAGGCTTTTCTCCTGTGTGAATACGTATGTGCCTCTTGAANCTTACTTCCCCGTGCGATAAAGCACCTTCAATATTACTGTTTTGTCCTCCATGTGTGTACGAATAAAATAAATAAAATACTAATGATTGTATAAGTCACTGGTGCTATAAACACTTTTAAAATATGTGCAAATAAAACCACAGAACCCTGTATTTTATTTGAATTTTTGCATATTGTATCATAATAATCTCCTGTTTTGTGTCTGTTGATGCATTTCTGTGCTTTTAATGTAAAGCAGTCGTCGTTGTGATGATCAGAACCCTTTATTAGAGCACTGACATCCGACTAAACTGATCAAGATCGGTCATTTCGATCATGAGATTTGAGAAGCAGGTGGTGAGTGACCCGTTTTTTTTGTACTACTGCTGCAGAAAAGTGGTAACTAGTGCTTTAAAAAGGCCTCTGTACTACTGCTTTGTGAAACTGTCACTATAAAAACCAAAGAACATAAACAGTTTTTTACAACTTCTTAGTGATGTGTGATTGATTTACATATTGTGATAAAAGGAATGAAAACACAAATTATGGTGTTGCATGTTTATTTTGTACACGTGACACTGAGGTTACAAATCAGCCTGTCAAGAGTTCATATGATAATTTTTTTTTTACAAATATATGAAAAAGGTGGTTCGTATCTTTTAAAGAAGCATTCTGGGGAAAGGTTATGAACAATTAATATCTTACCTGCTGTAGATGGCCCCACCTACAGGCAGATACGTTTATTTCTGAATCAGGAGCAGCTAGCTGTAGCACTCCTGCAGGAAAATCCTTAACATCCTGAGCCAATCTCGAGTTTGTGATCTGTACATTTTTCACTGATCGGTATCAGAACTTGAGGAGCAACCCGAACACAAATCTACTGCAACATAGAGTTCCTGGGATGTGAAGCACATAATAGATTTTAATAACGTTAATAATTTGTGGTAATATGCAAGTTTGGGCTGTTTCTAGCAATTTCTTCATCCATATGAAAGCACAAAAAATGATCCAAAACACTGTAGTAGCTATGCCAAACCTGCAGGTGGTGCTGTAACACACAACACAAACAGGAAGCAAGGCGTGAAGCACAAAGCTTACACCTTGGCTTTTAAAAGCAAACACAGCAAAGGAAGAAGCTGCAATGTCCTAAATTAGAGACAAGGTTTTAACATCGTTTTCAAAAAGTCTACACACACACACACACAAAAAGATCGGGTTTCAATATCTTTTTCACTCTAAGATCTGTTTTACCAGGTAAGGTTGAAGCAAAAAAAATTTTTTTGAGTATTCACAAAATACCTTTCTTTGTGGACGGCCTCTTAAATGACCGATCGATATCAGGGACAAAAAGAACTTGACTGGATGCCTGTCATGATAACACATTTTGCTGGGCGATTAATTGTCTCAGAAATTATTGCGATAAACTATAATATCGTTTGAAATTTGGCAATAATTAGTAATGTCAAATTTAAGAAAAAATGTTTTCGATTTTATTTTGTGTGTAGTACCATTTTTTGACAGTACAAGACTGAACCAAAGGATGGATACTGAGGGAGCGGGCAGCGTGTCTCTTTAAGAAAAATGGGAGGGAGGCGTTTTGGAGCTTTGACAAAACAGAGTTTTTTTCCCGAGGTCTGCCTGTTTGCTTAGTTTGTAGCTTAGCTTCTCTGCTTTTAACGATCCAAAACGTGATTTTGATTCGTTAAAACAGATTTTAAAGAGAAAGGGAGGGGTCAGTGAAGAGCGCCGGAGTTGAGCCAGGTTTTCAGCAGGAAGAAAGAGAGTAAGAAAAACGATAAAGCTGATAAATGAAAATGAGGTTGATAATTTTCATTCATGCGATTAATTTATTTATTGTGACAGGCCTAATTGGATGTCAGGACAGCGCTAACCATAATATTTCTTGCTAACTGTGAAAAGCAAAACTTCACGTAGTGTCAATCCCATCAGAGTAAATCTTCATTTCTACAAACTAAGGTTGTTTAAAGGACAACACCCACCATGACACTAACAATTCACCATATTGGACAATTACTGTAATTTATTATTAGGTCTATTTTCATTTTTGCATTTGGGACAGGCGAGGGTTAAAAAAACAAAAAAAAACAACCCACTCCCGAATGAATCCGGAAACCTGGCCGAAGAGTCCCGAAGGGTCATGCCTTTTGTTACATCGATCTCCACCCAGAAGGCAGAAGGTAGGAGTGAGTTTCCATGGAGGTTTATGAGAGAGAGTGCGTTAAAACTGCATATTTCCTGGTGCATTTGTGTGTATATGGACCAGCGCTCTGATTTTATTTATTATTTATTTTATAACACCGCTGCGGACCTGTTGCTGCTCTCATTCATTCTGCCCAATGGAGCGAGCCGCGAGCCGCGCGCGTCTCTGGCTCCTCGTTCCGCTGGTTCCTCGTTCCTTTGAAGTTCCTCGTGCCGGTGTAATTTGCTCCCTGGAGTGTATGTATTTGCTCTCGTCAGCCTTGTTGCGGGGAGCACGCAGGGAGCAGGGTCGGGGAGCAGCGTGCAGAGCTCAGCTGCGCGGCTGGCTGCCTTTCTGATCACGGGGCGAGAGAATAAAAAGCCGATGCGGAAATGAATGAATTTGTCGCGATCAAACGAATTAAACTAGTATGTCTAAGTGGATGCTCGCTCAGAATAACATGAGTGAGCGACAGCAGGATTAATCAACACAGGCAGCTTTAGGGAATATTTAAAAATGCTTCCTTTTTCTTTTCCTCGCTCGCTCGCCTGTAACTCCAAGGCGTCACTTTGGTGACGTGAATGCCCAAGTGAATGCCCATATATGGAGAGGGGCAGATTTTCCCGGAGCTGCATGCTAAAATCTGCTATAAATCATGAAATAACACATTTAGTGTTATTTCTCCACAATATAAGTAAACGCTCCTGTATTATTTTTAAATAAACTAATAAATATTAATGGCGATGCAATTTGAAAACATGGTGGGTGTTGGGCTTTAAAGATCTATCTACCGCAGGTAAGATATTGTTTATAACCTTTTCACAAAATCCTTCTTTATAAGATCTTACCTATCCCTTGGCCTAATAAAATCCATCCCGTAGGGCTGCCATTATGTTATAAAAGTCATCAGTTTTAGTTTAAAAAAGCACCTTCACATTTTGTAATCAGTAAAATCTGTTCCTAATAAAATAAACTGTTTTCTGTCCCAGTGAAGACCTTTCGTCTGTTCCTGTCCTCTTTAAGTGAGGAGAAAAATAAATAGTAAAAATAACATTTTCGTGCCTCCGCTATGTCCAAACCTTGTGATTTCTCTTTAACTGTAGCATAAGGTGTGAAAAGATGGTGATTTGAGACAAATTACAGATGTTTTTCAGCAACCTGCAGATGTTTGAGGCAGCTGCTGAATCACCTGTTTGTGCTTCAGTTTATTGTTTTTACAGTTTCAAATAAGCAACAAAGTGACATATGAAATTACAGTAGTGTTAATTTGACTCAAGAACAGACAGCAGACTTGGAGTTAGACAAGTAGTTGGTTAGAAGTGAGACGTTGATGACGAGCGATGGTTTCCCTTCAGTTTCCTGTCGACAGTAAGGAGGGAGGCAGAGAGGACTGCCATCGTTTCATCTCCTGCTGCAGCTGCTCCTTCAGGGTGGAAACCTGCCGTAAAGACATCAGAGACCAGGACTGTAAACTTCTGATCCAAACAATTCAGAGCACATGACTCTAATCTGTAGTCCAGGCTGGTGTGGGCGGTGCAGACATCTTTAAATCACATCGACTCTGTTCTAAAGGTTCTGGATGTGTTGAGCAGAACCATTCTCATAAAATATAAACCACCAGGACACTGCATATTGAAAAGTTACTTAGCACCAAATGATGTGCGCTTATTGAAGTACCAATCTTTGCATCCGAGGGTTTAATTAAACTCACCCAGTTGTTATTGAGATAGTTTACTAACAGACATATTCCTTGAGGATTCCAATGTGGGCAATCAGAATAATAAAATACAGGTAGTCCCCGACTTACGACGGAGTTCCGTTCCTACGCCCGTTCGTAACACGGAAATCGTCGTAAGTCGAAAAATACATCCAAACGGCCCCTCATACATCCAAATGGCCCCTCATACAGTACTGTATTTTTACCAAGCACTTCGCCTATCCTAACACATCACCCTACATAATTATCAAAAAACACATACCGGTACATTCAAAGCCATAATGAAGGGGGAAAAAAAGAGTTAATTTCTTACTGGGAGCTGGTGAGCTTCCTGCAGCTTCACAGCGTTTACAGCAACGTCTGTTAGCATGTTAGCTCGTTGCTAGCATGTTAGCTCATTGCTCAGCTGTAGCCTGTCTGCCTCGTAAACCTCCGCTCAAAACAATAAGGTCTCCTGTATTTCCACGCGCGGTCCAGCAGTCCAGAGTTAGCATATTTAGCATATTAGCCCCTCCTGACCTCCTCTGCTCCGGTCTGCCTGAGGTCTCCTGTAAGTTTCCAGCGCGTCAAGCTCCCCCCTCCCTCCCTCCCTCCTGTAAGTTTCGTTTCGGTACCGTATTTTCTGGTGTAAAGGCGCATAAACCACGTAACTTGAAACAATGCTTTTCAATGGGAGGGCGTTCATAACCGCGAAACGTCGTAACTCGAGACCGTCGTAACCCGGGGACTACCTGTATATAGAAAAGTGATATATGACGCTTTGCTGAACTAAAGAAAAGTTTCACTTCTGTTTTTCTTTAAATGTTCACATATAGGCCTAAACATTAAAACCACCTGGCTGACCCACAGAAACCGGAACTCTGTGTTTGACCCGTCGGTTCTGAAACCAGGAAGTTGGGATTAGCTCTCCTGTTTCAGTGCATGTTTATGAATCACTTCAGGATTTGGGGAGTTTAAAGAGCAGTTCCACATGTTTGGGCTGTTGTTTTTTTTTGTAATTGTCCCATGAAGACGTTGCTGCTGCATTTCTATGATGGGTTCAGATTTGTTTGGTCTGCAACAAAGCAACACCCCCTTGGCAGAATAACTGTTGTTCTTTAACCAACTTGTTGGTGGTTTTAGCGTCTGACTGTATGGATGTGTTTTTAATCGGTTACAATAAGGTATTACAGCTGCAGAGAAGTGAAATAAACTTGAAACTTAAAAAGTGAAATAAAAATTATTTTTATAAAAAACAAGTCGTCAGTTGATCCAAAACGCTGCTGCCAGCGTCTTAATGGGAGTTGGCAGGACAGATCATCTCTCCATTGGCTCCCTGTCAAATTCAGACTTACCAGTAAATTCAAAATCTTACTTTTTTCTGAATTCTATAGAATTAAGATTTTGAATCATATTCTGAATTTGACAGAACACAGAATAGAATTAAAAATCTTACTTCTAACCTACAAAGCCCTCAACAACCTAGCTCCATCTTATATTACAAATCTTATTGTCCCATCTAAAAAAGTTGAGTCTGGTTCTCTGGACATTCAAAAAAAAAAAAAAAGTAGAAACGTTTCATCTTTCATCCAAAAGACTTCTTCAGTCTCAAGTCTCAGACTGAAGAAGTCTTTCGGATGAAAGATGAAACGTTTCTACTCTTTTTGTTTGTTTTTTGAATGTCCAGAGAATCAGACTCAACTTTTTTACATGTTTCTACCTGGATTATTGAGCATGCATCAGGATACTTATTGTCCCATATTTTCCCAACAGAGCACTCCACTCTCAGACTGCAGGCTTACTTGTGGTTCCTAGAGTTTCCAAGAGAAGAATGGGAGGAAGCTCTTTCAGTTATCAGGCTCCTCTCTTGCGGAACCAACTTCCATTATTATTCTCAGCCTGCCATTGTGTATCTGTTCCTCCTTCCTGTTCCTCGCAAACCCAGCCAGTCAAAGCAGATGACCGCTTGTCCTGAGACTAGTTCTGCTAAAGGGTTCTTCCTCATGAGGAAGTTTTTCCTTTCCACTGTCGCCTTTGCTCTAGATGAGAGTCTGTGATGAAGACTCAAAGCAGTCTGCTCCTCAGATAAATAATGTTAACCTACTTTTATATACATTAATGTTTCTGTTCAGTGCCCTGCCCTGAGACAACTTCTGTTGTGACTTGGTGCTATATAAATAAACTAATAGAACTGAATTTAAATAAACTTGCTAAAAAACAGCACTCACCTGCTCCTCCAACCCTTTGACTCTGTGTCGGTGAGCTCGCTCTCTGGTTCCCAGCGTTCGCTCCACGTCTCTGAGGCCGCTCCTCAGCCTCTCCGCCTCCCGCTGAGCCTCGTCGCGCTGCCGCACCAAACCCTCGCACAGGGCGTGGGCCTGCTCCATGTCGGCCAGCTGAGTCTGCCCACCAAGCACAGGCGCAGACATTTGAAGGACAGAAACTACGACAGGGCCTCGAAATGTGGAACGCGTTCATGTAGAAATAATCTGAGCGACACAAACTGAGCTCTGCAACAAGTAAAACCTGGGAGGAAAAGCCAAACTGTAAGTTAACCAAACTTTAACTCAATACAGGTGGTCCCCGACTTACGACGGCCTCGACTTACGACGTTCCGGACTTACGAACGCGCTTACGAACAGTACTGTTGTACAGTAAATACTAGGGGTGTAACGATACACAAAACTCACGAGACGAGACGAGACGAGAAAATCACAGATCTCGCGAGAACGAGACGAGATTTTAACATTAGTTCAAGAAAACTTCAAAGATCGGTTTTATGCCGCAAAAAGGCTTTTATTCTGTTTTAACATGTATTACAAACCCAACTGATGTCTTCATTTTACTGATTGAATCTCCTTAGACCTTAGAACGTTCAACTTTGTTTAAAAAAATAGATATTCACGCAGGACTTTCCAAAACTGACTCTGCAGCCGTCACTCACCAGTGTTGCCAGATTGGGCGGTTCACCGCGATTTTCCTTCTGACTTTTGCGGGTAGAGATTGCTTTGGGTGGGTGGGACTCTATCTGGCAACACCGGTCACACCGGTGTTTACACGCGTGTCTTTACATTCGGGGCAGCGTCGGCAGCGCCGTTACCCTCCATCAATGTAGAGGCGTCTGCGGCACCCTCCATCAGTAGTTGGGGCGTCTTCTATAGCAACTTCATCCGGCGAAGCCATGCTGTCCGTGACGCTGACTTGCTAGGGGCTCTGCTAGCATTAGCATTAGCATCTCGCGAGACAACGTTACCTCTCAACGAGAGATATCGCGGGAGTTTAATATCGCGAGATCTCGTACAACGAGATCTCGTTACACCCCTAGT
>JBBPBX010021732.1:25612-35643 GCA_038048925.1 Garcialebias charrua | reverse complement strand
AATGTCTTTAGTTCCCAGATATGTGTGGTTGTTCGCCGTGGTGGAGAAAGTACGGTACTCAAACACTGTACTTAAGTAAAAGCACAAATAAGCAGACAAAAATGTACTCTAGAATTGCATTTGCTTTTTGTGTTTGCGTGTTTTTGAGTTTGCATGTGTTATATGTGTTTGCAGTTGCTTTTTGTGTTTGCATTTGTTTTTTGTTTGCATTTGTTTTTGTGTTTGCATTTGCTTTTGTGTTTGCGTGTTTTTGAGTTTGCGTCATACATGCGTTTGCTGAACGTTTGCACCCGTCGGCCACCGTATAGAGGTACTGTTTTTACTCAAGTAAAAGTTAACAAGTACTGTACTTGCTTTTAAAAATACTTAAAGTATTAAATGCAATGGTCTACAATATCATTAAGTGTGCCTACTGTATGTATATTTTCTGTAATACATTAATAGTGTTGAGTCATTTTAAGTCATGTGTGTCATGTGCTTCTCCACATCAAGAGGAGCCAGTTGAGGTGGCTCGGGCATCTGGTTAGGATGCCTCCTGGATGCCTCCCTGGGGAGGTGTTCCGGGCATGTCCCACCGGGAGGAGGCCCAGGGGAAGACCCAGGACACGCTGGAGGGACTATGTTTCTCGGCTGGCCTGGGAACGCCTTGGGATTCCCCCAGAGGAGCTGCTCCATGTGGCTGGGGAGAGGGAAGTCTGGGCCTCCTTACTTAAGCTGAGTGAAGTTGACACCCCACCCACGTCAACAATTAAAGCAAACAGTCTGAATGGTTAGTGCTCCGTTAGTGCTGGTTTGTGCCGTTAAAATTTTCGTTTGTGCTGCTTTGGTTTCGGAGATATTAAATATTATTTTTTTAGGTCATCTAAAGGTCACCATCACCCCATACACCTCCAAAACGCACCGGAGTGGTCTAGTTTGGTCTAGTTTGTTAGTGCTCCGTTAGTGCTGGTTTGTGCCGTTGAAACTAGCGTTTGTGCTGCTTTAGTTTATGAGATATTAATAATTAAATATTTGACCGATGACGTAGTTTTTCGGATCCGCCTCTCGGGTTGCAGTGCGCGCTCCCGACACAGGGTTGCAGTGCGCGCTCCAGACACAGGGTTGCAGTGCGCGCTCCCGACACAGTGGGAACAGATGACCTAAAAAATAATATTTAATATCTCCGAAACCAAAGCAGCACAAACGAAAATTTTAACGGCACAAACCAGCACTAACGGAGCACTAACCATTCAGACTGTTTGCTTTAATTTTTTACGTGGGTGGGGTGTCAACTTCACTCAGCTCCTTACTTAGGCTGCTACCCCTGCGACCCGACCCCGGATAAGCGGACGAAAATGGATGGATGGATGGATGGAGTCATTTTAATGAACAATGCTGCAGATAATACATGTTTTCATTGTGTTTACTCAGTGACACAGTTCACAGTTGGACTTGTGATTCTGTGCAGCAGAATTTCAGGGATGACATGCAGAGTTAAATGTCATTAAGCAAAATAAAAAAGATAAATTGTTATACTTTTGAAAGTTTATATTTAACACAAAGCAAAACCAATGTGTAGACTTCCGGTTATGACGCGGTGCTGAGTGGACGTGCGTTGAAGCCTTCTCCAACTTTCTTTCTAAAAAACTAAATTAACAACCTATACTAACTTGCTTCACGTTTCTTCAGTCAACTGGACTAGTTATCGCTGACCAGATGGCACCAAAGACTGCAAAACCGACTTCTAAAAAGGCTTTGATAACGTCTATGTTGAGCCCAGTGCAACAGTCCGGGAGCAGCAGGCTAGCTAGTGCTAGCATAGCCTACAGCGGTGGTGCGGCTTCTCCTCCAGCTGGCGGAGGCGCTTCGGATAAATCTCCCGTTAACAACAAATCCACAGTCACAGATGATGATGGACTGGCGGCCGTGGAAACAGGTACCACCGACCTCGTAGCAGCTATTAACTCGATGAAAGATGACTTTGTGAAGAGGTTTGATAGCTTGCTAACTGCTATCCAGGAGGTGCAATCGGATATAAAAACTGTTGCTGCACGTGTTGCACAAGCTGAGGATAGAATTAGCACTAACGAGGATATTGTTGTTTCCCTGCAAGCCGACAACACTGCTATGAAAACTGCTATTGATGCTCTTCAACTAAAAATAGACGATTTGGAAAATCACAGTCGCCGCTCCAATCTGCGTCTTATTGGTCTCCCAGAAGGGGCTGAAGGCTCTGACATGTGTGCTTTTTTGGAGAAGTGGCTGCCTGAAAAGTTTGGTGCAGAAACATTTCCAGTCCCGCTGATCATAGAGAGGGCACACAGAATCGGGAGGGCTGACGCAGCGGGGTCACGGTCCAGAGCGGTGGTCATGAAGCTGCTGAACTATGCTGACAAAGTCCGGATCATGAAGGCTGCCAGGGAGAGGGGTGAGATATACTTGGAGAATAAAAGAGTGATGTTCTTCCCGGACGTCTCTGCCGAGCTTCTGTAAAAGCGCAAGTTATTTGACCAAGTAAAGAAGGATCTAGCTTCTATTTCCATGGAGGTACCGGAGCTGTGCTACGGTGTTGTTCATCCGGCCATGCTTTTGGTGACCTACAAGAAGAAACGTTACACTTTTGATAAAGCAACAGAAGCGGAGTCCTTCGTTCAGCATCTTAAGAAGGAGCGAGATTTGGTCACAGACTAGGTTGAGGTGCGGTAGAGATGAACTGACCTGTGGAGTATCTCCTTTGATTTTGTAGCTGCTTTGTTGTGGAGCAGCAAACAAAATATGTGACACTGACTAATTATTTCTCACAATGTATGCAAATAAGATGATAGATCACATATTGCTAAGCGTATTGTTAAAACATATATTTTCAGTTCTTTGGCTTGATGGTTTATACAGGTTATTATTAAGGTGTCTCCAATCTGTGTGTACATGGGTACATATACATGGTTAATATACAACACGGTTGGAATAACCAAGGTTAATACTGCACATGCAAGTTTGTTTTTATTTTTATTATAGTTTACTGGTTGTTATTTCTATAACTGTTCCTCTGGGGGCTGCGGTTTGATGGGGGTGGTCTAGATGCTGGTCCTCGCCATCTTGAGTGCCAGGGTGGCCCAGCAGGGCTTCATGGCCGAGCTTTGGCGGCTCCTTGGGAAGTGTTTTCAGTGGGGTGGGTGGGCGTACTTCGTTTGGGGATTTACGCTCTATTGTTTAATTGTTGTTTGTTGTGTTTACTCTTTTTTGTTTTTATTTGTCACGTTATCCCTCTGCAGCTTACTCTTAAATGCACATAACGTAACTGTAATTTTTTTGTTCATCATTTGATGGCCTCTGACCTTCAGTTTACCTCTTGGAATGTGAGAGGTCTGAATAAACTTGTTAAACTGAAACAGGTGATGAAAAGGATTCAAGAATTAAAGGCTAAGATAGTTTTCCTACAGGAGACTCATTTAACTCCTGATGATGTTATTAGAGTGAGGAGAAGATGGCACGGTAGGGTTTTTTCTACTTCCTTTAGCTCACATTCGAGAGGCGTAATTACACTAATCCACAGTTCTGTGCCATTCCAGCTCATCAAAGTAAATGAGGATCGATTTGGCAGATATCTAGTCGTACAATGTGTGATTTTATCGGTGAAACTAAATTTGGTTAATGTTTATGGGACTAATGATGATAATCCTGCTTTCTTTAGACACCTGTTTCTATCCGTAGCATCGCTGCCTGGAGGGTACATTATTGGAGGTGATTTCAACTGTACGCTCATACCAACGCTAGATAGATCTACAGGCAAAGACACCTCTCATGCTCAAACAAGGAAAGAATTACTTAATTATATGAAAGATCTCAATTTGGTTGATTTATGGAGAAATATGCATCCTAATCAGTCGTCTTTCTCATGCTATTCCAGTACTTGTCAAACATTTTCAAGAATTGATTACTTTCTAGTCTCAGCTGATTTGGTCTCACATATTACAACCAGTTGGTTTGATAGTACTGTATAGTAATATCTGATCATGCTCCGATCTCATTCTACCTTAAGGTTCCTAATCTTTCCTTTTCACCAAAGTGGCGTCTACAATCAATTTGGCTTAGGGACTCAGATTTCATAAATTTTATTGGAACAAAAATAGATATGTATTTTGAATTGAACNGGGAAGTGTTTTCAGTGGGGTGGGTGGGCGTACTTCGTTTGGGGATTTACGCTTTATTGTTTAATTGTTGTTTGTTGTGTTTACTCTTTTTTGTTTTTATTTGTCACGTTATCCCTCTGCAGCTTACTCTTAAATGCACATAACGTAACTGTAATTTTTTTGTTCATCATTTGATGGCCTCTGACCTTCAGTTTACCTCTTGGAATGTGAGAGGTCTGAATAAACTTGTTAAACTGAAACAGGTGATGAAAAGGATTCAAGAATTAAAGGCTAAGATAGTTTTCCTACAGGAGACTCATTTAACTCCTGATGATGTTATTAGAGTGAGGAGAAGATGGCACGGTAGGGTTTTTTCTACTTCCTTTAGCTCACATTCGAGAGGCGTAATTACACTAATCCACAGTTCGTGCCATTCCAGCTCATCAAAGTAAATGAGGATCGATTTGGCAGATATCTAGTCGTACAATGTGTGATTTTATCGGTGAAACTAAATTTGGTTAATGTTTATGGGACTAATGATGATAATCCTGCTTTCTTTAGACACCTGTTTCTATCCGTAGCATCGCTACCTGGAGGGTACATCATTGGAGGTGATTTCAACTGTACGCTCATACCAACGCTAGATAGATCTACAGGCAAAGACACCTCTCATGCTCAAACAAGGAAAGAATTACTTAATTACATGAAAGATCTCAATTTGGTTGATTTATGGAGAAATATGCATCCTAATCAGTCGTCTTTCTCATGCTATTCCAGTACTTGTCAAACATTTTCAAGAATTGATTACTTTCTAGTCTCAGCTGATTTGGTCTCACATATTACAACCAGTTGGTATGATAGTATAGTAATATCTGATCATGCTCCGATCTCATTCTACCTTAAGGTTCCTAATCTTTCCTTTTCACCAAAGTGGCGTCTACAATCAATTTGGCTTAGGGACCCAGATTTCATAAATTTTATTGGAACAAAAATAGATATGTATTTTGAATTGAACACTCACCAAACCTCAGCAACTGTGAGATGGGAGGCCTTTAAGGCATATTTAAGAGGCCAAATGATTAGTTTTACCAGCTTCAAGCATAAAATTAATAAACAAGAATTGGAACAACTTGAAAAATCTATTAAAAGCATTGAAATACAACTATTTCATAATCCTTCAACCCAATTAAATACAGAACTTCTTAGGTTAAGAGCTAAATATAACATGCTATCTACAAATAAAGCAATTAAAGTTTAATGAAACTGAAACAGTCGTATTTTGAACAAGGTGAAAAGGCCAGTAAATTGTTGGCTTGGCGTATTAAACAGGAACAATCAGATAAAGCAATAAACTCAATTCAAACAGTTGAGGGGGAGTTATCATCTGACCCAAAAAAAATAAACAACACATTTTCAAATTTTTACTACAAACTATATAGCTCAGACTACTCAGACCTAGCTCCCCAGGCACAAAATGCTTTCTTGGATTCATTAGAATTTACTCCCCTAGATAACAAATCCTTAAAATCACTTGATTTTGAGCTTGATGCACAATTATTGTCTGAGGCTATAACAAGTATGAAAGGTGGGAAGAGCCCTGGGCCGGATGAAATTCCAATTGAAATATATAAAATTTTTCAATCTAAACTGATACCTCCCATGCTTGACATGTATAAAGAAGCCTTTGAAAAAGGGTCTCTACCTCCTTTACTTAATACAGCTATAATTTCCCCACTTTTGAAGCCAGGTAAACCTGCAACTCAATGTGGCTCATATAGGCCAATTTCTCTGATTAATAATGATGTTAAAATTTTATGTAAAGTCTTAGCCAAGAAGTTGGAGCCACTTCTACCCATGATGGTCCACCCTGATCAAAATGGTTTTGTGCAGGGAAGACAGGGTTTTCATAACATCAGAAGGGTGTTTAATGTAATTTTTGAGAAATATGAAGTCCCAGACAATGCTATCCTGTCACTGGACGCAGAGAAGGCCTTTGACAGGATAGAATGGCAATATATGTTTGCTGTTATGGAACGGTTTGGTATAAAAGGGAAATTTCTTAGTTGGGTAAAATTAATATATTCGAACCCACAAGCGGAAATTTTGACCAATGGTCTGACTTCATCTTCCTTTAAATTGAAACGTGGGACAAGGCAAGGCTGCCCCCTTTCTCCTTTGTTGTTCACGCTGGCCATCGAGCCTTTAGCTATGGCAATTCGCAAACATGATAAAATAACTGGTATACGAATAGGGAACTTGGAACATCGTATAGCCCTGTATGCAGATGACATAATATTGTTTTGCTCTAAGTTGGGGAACACCATGCCCACAATAAATGAGTTAATTAAGTCCTTTGGGTTTTTTTCAGGGTATAAGATAAATAACACTAAATCTGAAATAATGTACTTATCAGAAAAAGAACGTCTCAATCCCCCAGTTTCTACTCCATATGAAGCGTCAAAACAAGGATTTACCTATTTAGGTGTTAAAGTTACTCCTACAATAAACGATATTATTCCAACTAATTATAACCCCCTTATAGAATCAGTTATGCATTCAATAGAAAGATGGTCCAAACTGCCCATTTCCTTAATTGGTCGTGTTAATATTATAAAAATGACAATATTGCCAAAATTTTTATATTTTTTCGAATCGATTCCACTCTCCCCACCTCCCTCCTTCTTTAAGGAGATAAATAAAACTTTCTCCAACTTCATTTGGAGTAGTAAGCGTCCGAGATTGAGATTGTCTCTATTATATTTGCCATATGACAGAGGAGGTTTACAATTGCCAAATTTATTATGGTATTTCTGGGCAGCTCAGATTAGGGCAGCTATGTTTTACTTTATTACCAGCCATCCCCCAGCGTGGGTTACAATTGAGTCACAGCTGATCTCTATTCCTATAAACTTATACTTGTATTCATCAGACAGGAAAAAGCTTATCAAACAAACAAAAAACCCTTTTCTGAAAAATACAATACTTATTTGGCAAAAAGTACTTGATCATTTGGGAGAAAGGCAATATATATCCCAGTTCTCACCCATTTTTGGTAACAGGGATTTTGGTCCAGGTAGAGCAGACCTAGGATTTAAGCTCTGGTCTGTAAAGGGGGTAGCTAAGATTTCTGATCTTTTCTCAGGGAAGGTATTTATGTCATTCGAAGAACTTAAAAACAAATATGATATTCCTACAAAACATTTCTATAAATATCTTCAAATCCGGAGTTTCATTTTATCCAAGCAACAAAATAATCTTGATCTACCTTCTTTGTCTTCATTAGAGGATATTATAATAAAGCACCTAGATGAAGGAGGGCAGGTGTCTCGTCTCTATTTCCTGTTTGCTGACAAATCTAAAGAATCTTCATGCTGGTGAAGATTCTCAGTCGTCCTCAGTCGTCCATAAAGAATCTTCGGTCAACATTTTAAAGACATGGGAAACAGATTTGGGTGATAGCGTATCGAGTGAGGAGTGGTCTGAAGCCTGCACCTCGATTCATAAACAATCCGCCAACACAAACTCCAAATTACTACAATACAAATGGCTGACTAGACAATACATCACTCCAGTTAAATTGCATCACTTTAACCCTAATATTCCTGACACTTGCATTAAATGTAGTTTACAAAAAGGATCTTTATTTCATTGTATGTGGGCATGTCCTCAAGTGTTAGCTTTTTGGAAGGAGGTATTGTTTGTGATTAGTCAGATGATTGGTAAAAAGGTTCCTGTAAATCCTAAAATGTGCATCTTGAATATTTATCCTGATGACTTTGTTATCTCAAACAACTTGAGATCCCTACTTAATGTCTCCTTTTTGGAAGCTAAACGCTGTATTGCGTCCTCATGGAAGAAAGACTCATTATGTGGAATCTCACAATGGACTACGCAAATGACGTTTTACTTTGCACTTGAGAAAATCAGTTATTTTAATAAGAACAAGCTTGATAAATTTTGGAATATCTGGACTGTCTTTTACAACTGGCTGGGCCAAAATGATATCCAACTCGATGGCTGGAAAAAGGACTTGTTATAAGGTCATATGTTGAACTATTCTGATATATATGTTGGTCTTTTGTTTTGAGGGTCTGCTGCGGGATTTTATTTTTATTTTTTCTCCCCCTGTGTGTATGTTCTGTTGATTTTTGTCTTTTCTGGGTTTATATTTTAAGTATTGGTAATTGAATATTAGTATGATTCTGTTTTTCTTGTTAAAATCAATAAATATATGTTAAAAAAACAATGTGTAATTTTAACTGCAGTAAACATGTTTAAGTAAAAGTTGTCTGCCTGAAAAAAGGAGCATTAGACACAATTAACTAGAGCCCCTTTCATAAGACAGCTCAGTCCGGGCCTGATGCGTGTTCGGTCCTCCAACGAGCATTCAGAAAAAACCCGAAGGCGCATAGGCGAGTTAATTTTACTCGCCTCTGATGCGCCCCTGATCCGCCAGCAGAGTTAGTGTCAGGGCCAGATCCGAGCCGGGCAGACCCACTTGTGAATGCAACCCGCGGATCCACGCTCAGAATACAGATGATGACAACAGTGAGCGACCGCAGGATTAATCAACAAGCAGATTTATTAATAAGGGAATATTAAAAGGATCCGTTTTAGTGGCCTTAGAATCGCTTCTCTGTTTTTTGCAGATGATGTGGTCTTATTGGCTTCATCAGATCGTGATCTACAGCTTTCGCTGGAGCGGTTTGCAGCTGAATGTGATGCGGCCGGGATGAGGATCAGTTCCTCCAAATCCGAGGCCATGGTCTTGAGCCGGAAAAGGGTAGCATGCCTTCTCCAGGTCGGGGAGGAGGTCCTGCCCCAAGTGGAGGAGTTTAAGTATCTCGGGGTCTTGTTCACGAATGAGGGAAAACTGGAGCGTGAGATCGATAGGCGGATAGGTGCAGCGTCCGCAGTGAAGCGGGCGCTGTACCGGTCTGTCGTGGTGAAGAGAGAGCTGAGTCAAAAGGCAAAGCTCTCAATTTACCGATCGATCTACGTTCCCACCCTCATCTATGGTCATGAGCTTTGGGTTGTGACCGAAAGAACGAGATCTCGGATACAAGCGGCTGAAATGAGTTTTCTCCGCAGGGTGTCTGGACTCTCCCTTAGAGATAGGGTGAGAAGCTCAGTCATCCGGGAGGGACTCGGAGTAGAGCCGCTGCTTCTCCACATCGAGAGGAGCCAGTTGAGGTGGCTCGGGCATCTGGTTAGGATGCCTCCTGGACGCCTCCCTGGTGAGGTGTTCCGGGCATGTCCCACCGGGAGGAGACCCAGAGGAAGACCCAGGACACGCTGGAGGGACTATGTTTCTCGGCTGGCCTGGGAACGCCTTGGGATTCCCCCAGAGGAGCTGCTCCAAGTGGCTGGGGAGAGGGAAGTCTGGGCCTCCCTACTTAGGCTTCTACCCCCGCGACCCGACCCCGGATAAGTGGAATAAAATGGATGGATGGATGGATGGAATATTAAAAATGACACGAAACAGCAACTTGTAAAAGTTACTTTGGCTCTTTTTCTCTCTCTCTCTGAACAGCGGAGGAGCATTGTGTGTGCGCGTGCTGATCAGTGCAGCTGTAGATGTGAGGAAATATTAAAAATGACACGAAACGACAACTTGTAAACGTCTGACGTCTGTCCCACAATAATTACGTTGCGGTCCAGTTCAGCTCAGCTGTGTTCTGCTCCACGCCTCTTTTGGATCTGCGCTGCGGGTTCATATATGAACACATTTATGTGAGCGGGACCTACCCGCCTTCAACTGTGGTCTTATGAATGACCCGGGAAGGATTAAAGCCGGACTGGTCTGTGCGGCAATTGCGTGGATTTGACTTATGAAAGGGGCAAAAAAGAGACACTGATCATTTCAGCTCCAGTTTGTCATCAGCTCTAGTTAAAATACTGTCTAGTCAACCTTGTAATGTC
>JBBPBX010021732.1:13397-25260 GCA_038048925.1 Garcialebias charrua | reverse complement strand
ATTTATTCTTTGTTGTTGCTTGTTGTAAGTTGTTTGCTGGAGTTTTAGTTCGTTTTAGTTTGTTGCTAGAGGGGGCGTGAACGCAGCTCAACCACCCACCTCCTCCCCTCTTTGTCTCCCGACACTCCCATTTTCATGAGGTTTTTGAATCTGGTCTGGGGGCGGAGCTACCATGTCACAGTGGGTTGAGTACCTCTTTTAAGTGATCTTGTCCCACATATGACATCATCAACATGTTAGAACACATGTGGCTGCTTAGGTAACATGGAATACATGCAAACAGACTGCGGTGACCAAATGGCAGCCCGCGGGCCAAATCCGGCACATGCACGACTCACTTCCGGCCGGCAGGGGTGGGTCTGGGTGTGCCAGAGTGATCCACCAACAAACTACTTAGACAGGGGGTGTTCAATCCTGCACATCTGATTCAGTGTTATAATGACCCGCTGATTCACAGCAGGTGTGAACACCTGCAGGGGAGTGGCTCCAAACACCCCAGAATGAACAAACTGAAACTGGAGCATTGGTGGTGTGTGTGCATACCGGTACATGTTTTTTTAAATAATCCAAATATGTCAGCGTGTAAATTTGTGCATTAGTAATATCAAACACAAACTCATAACTTTATCAGAAAACTTTTACTAATTCGTTTTAAAGAGAGAAACGCAATTTCGGTCCTGTGTATGTCCTGTACAGTACATATTGCAGATCTGACAATAAAGTTGACTTTGACTTTGACTTTTGACTAAAGTCTCCGATATTTGTAGTTGTTAACATTTGTCATTTAATCTCACTTTTTCTCATGAACATTTAGTCAGAGAACTAAACAGAAAAACAAGAAAATGTTGTAGTTACAGTACATAAAAATAAAAGTATGACAAACAGTGCATGTGTTTAACAACAGAAAAGTGGAAATAAATCAAAACCAACCCCTTTATAATAAAAAAGAACCATCGCTTGTGAAAGTTTATCAAACAAATCGACTCACAACTTAGTAAAGCACATCACATATGTTGACTAATAACTAAGGCTGTCTTTAAACATTAATGCCAAAATAGATATGATTGATAGAAAAACTTACATTTTTTTCCTCTGACACTAACATTTTTTAACACCGAGCTTGAAAGCTGTGAGGCATCACAAACCACAATTAAAAAAACTTATAATAATGATAATAACATTGATTTGTGTATTTTAGCATCAAAGACAACAAAGTCCAAAATTCTGCATGAATTTATTGTGTTTCCTGCATTTAGTTTAGACATTTTAAACATAACTTATCTTCAAATATATTCAAAGACCATTTGTGCATTATTGCATGTATTTGTTGAATCATATGCAAACTTTATTTACCGTACATTTCAGCTCATTTAGTGTGTTCAAAACACACAGTGAAAGAAGAAAGACACTAATTTGTTTGTTGCTTTTATTTAGTAGAATAATCTAAATCCAGCTTATTCCCCTCTTTAGCTTATTAATGAATTTTCCATTATCTTTACACGCTTCTTCCTTTTTTCGTCATGGAGGTCACCGGTGCCCATGTAGCCATCACTGTATGAGAGGCGGGGACACCCTGGACATGTCTCCAGTCCATCACAGGGACACATAGACAAACGAGACAAACAACCCTTCACTCTCTCACTCATTAGAGTTACCAATCAGAAATGCACGGAGAGAACATGCAAACTGCATCCAGAAAAGCCGCCATATCGGGATTTGAACCTGTGTATCCTGCTCATTGAGAGGCAGCAGCTCTACCAACTGCTATGCCCTAATGATTCATCTAAACTTTTTTTTAAATCCATCTAAAACTTAATTGACAACCGCCCCCACCCGGCGGGAGCGTTTCTTTGCATCCAGACAGGATGTGTATCGCCGCCGTTAGAGGGTGGGGCGTTCATGACATGTAACCTTGAGGCTCCCTGTCATCCTGTTGTATGCTGATGTGTGCCACTGAAGAATTTTTCCACTCATCTGAATTGCACTTTTTTATTTATTTTATTTTTTTAAATCCAGGGCAGTGGATTAAAGAGAATGTAGCAGGAGCTTTGAAATGGTGTAATTAAAATAGGGTAACATGACCATTGAAGATATTAGAAGCACACATCAGTGGAGATTATTACAGCACAATTAGTCTAATGGAGCAGAGACAGCGTGGACTGGGAGGGGACACGGCAAAACACACACAGAGAGACGGATAGAGAGATAGACAGGGAGAGAGCACACAGGACAAGAAAAAGGAGATTGAAATGAAAATGATGTGAGGAATCAGGGCGTCCAGCTGTTACCTCTGAACGCTGGACGTATGAAATGTCATTACTTCATGCAGGCTCTGGGTCACACATGAGCAGGGCCCGGAGTTTTAGGCTCTTAGAGTGGACCCCCTTAGTACCGTAAGTTGCACGGTACAAGTTGAAGATGATTCATTTTCCCTTATTGCAGTGCAAGCACGGCACGTTTTCATCCAGTAAACATGCACCTTCACTTCCTGCAAGTGAACCTCCGTGCATCAGCTCGTGGTTTATTCTGTCTCGTTCAGGGTAACCCCTGCCCCGTCTGAAAGCTTTCTGGGAATACAGGAGCAGACGAACTGAACTGGAACGCCGTGTAAATATGTTTAAAATGATTGGTGGTGGGCCTAAGCCACAGTACAGGTGTGTGTTAAGCCAGCGAGCTGCATGCAGGCTGTCGGGCCTCAGCTGCTCTCTGGCAGCAGCAGATCTGTCGCCGTACAAATGTCATCCCTGTTTTCAGCTGTCCTCATTGATCTAAGCTCCTTTCACCAGTTTAAGCCTTGTTCACTTTGCTTGCACCTCCTGTGACTTTTTGCTGTCTTCACGTGGTCGCACTCTGACCCAAAATGGTGCTCCAGACTGCCCCCCCAAAACAAACAAACAACTACCGTATTTTCCGGTGTATAGGTTGCACCTTTTTATGGTTTTTTTCATGGCCTGCGACCTATACTCAGGTGCAACCTATATATGGCTTGTTATCACTTTCGGTGAAACAAATTTTTAAATCCAGCTCATTTCACAATTACGTTCATTTATTAAGGAAAAGTTCAGCTCAGACACATATTTGCTATAATTTTTATCAAACAAATAATTGTTTTTAAGTGTTAATCTTCTTAAAAGCCTTGCTGTGCGCTCCTGTGGCAGACATTTGCAGCAGAGCTAAACGTAGGTGCGACCTATACACTGGTGCGACCTATCTGGGGATTTTTCCAATCTATTGGTGATAATTGGACAATGCGACCTATACACCAGAAAATACTGTATTGGGCTGCATGCTGTTGACAGTCGGTGCAGGATGGCAGTAACACACTGTCCCCTTCAGACCTTTTATTACATTTATTTATTTGTTTATTTCATCCAGCTGTTCCAGTGTTCTGCAGCACTGGTGACGTGTGCAGAGCTGTAATGCTAACTACTTAACATCTGGCCGATGGGAGCTGACTTCTGGAGATGACATGGATTTAGCCCGAGAGGGGGCGTGCAGTTAGGACCAGTGTGTCAGCGCAGAGACAACGGGCAGATGTGGAGAGAGATGCAAATGCTTTGTTTGGCAGAGAACAACAGAAAGCTGATTAAAACAAATGGCCGCCCTTGGCCGGCTGCGTCTCCGCTCTTAAATGAGGTTTCTCTGTAAAGGTTTGGTGTTTGGAAGCTCGGCAGAGCATCTGGACGCTTCTCCACTCGCAGCAGAGGCTGACTGGAGGCTGATCAGAAGCTCAGGGAGGCAAACTCAACCATGGATAAGCTGCCATTGTTGGATCTTTAAGGGAAGCCATCAGCTTCACATCATGGCCGAATTTAGTTTGATCTTTTTCATTGTGACATTTCTCTGTTCTTTAAAAATATACAAACAAACAAAGGTCCTGTCCTGTTTGGGCAGCGCGATGGTGGTTAGCATTGTTGCTTCAGAGCAGGAAGGTCACAGGTTCAAGTCCTGGTTTAGAATCGGGGTCTTTCTTTGTGGAGTTTACATGTTCTTCTCGTGTTTGCGTGGCTTTATTTTTCCAAGTACTCCGGTTTCCTCCCACAGTCCAAAAACATCATGTTAGGTTGCCTTCAGGCCCACTGAAAATGAGATCTGTGCTCTCATTGGGATTTTCCTGCTTAAATAAATACTGTAGCTACATTTTAGTATCACAGTCAGTCACACTTACTGTTGTAGCATTTCTTATTTTTATAAGACTGTAAAGTCATGGGGAAACATTCAAATCATCACGTTTACAAAGTATGCAGCAGTTTCTGCCATTAAACATCAAATCAAAGCCTTAATGAAAAAGCTATGAACTGATCCTCTGATCTTCACTGTGACCACTAAAAACAAGAGGTTTTTGCAGTTTACTGCTCTTGAGGATACGTGTGTGTGTTAACACACTGAACAAGTGTGACGCAGAGCTGCAGGAGGAAGTCTGATCTCATCAAAAAGAACAGCAGCACAACTTCTGTTTGCAAAGGTGCAACTGAGCGACACACAAGATGTTCGGAACAATGACTTTGAACCAAAGTACAGATGTTTACCCATAATTCACAAAAAGTAATTGCAGCATATCAGCAAAAACATCTCATACTCTACATTCAGTGGTTCTCAAACTGGGGTCAGCGAGCTGGTGCTTGGGGGTCCAAATTATTTTTATTATTATTTTGTTTTTACAAGCATGTAGATGTTTAACAACCCGTTAAAATACACCAAAATGCAGCAAATAACATATTTATTCCAAATTTCTGGGGGAGGAACCCCAGACTCCCCCACCCGCCGGCCTGCCCGCTGTTTGCATTCTGGCATCGATCGGTTTACAAATGAAGCCCTGTTACTTGGTGTGACTACTGCAGTTATGATCCTGTTCAGTTTGATTAATAATATGAAAATGTGGCAAAACATTTGTTATGTTCATTGTGTGAATAGGTAAAGTTTTATATTGTTTTTTTGATTCTGTTAATGTTCTCAAAACTGTAATTTTTGGAAGTTGAAATTAAAATTTTTGTTAATGAAGTGTGTCTTGAATGAAAAATACCCCATGTTTAAAAGTATAAATATTGTATTAACACTATTAAAGAACAGGTCTTAAGTATTTATGTTACACAGATATTTCCAGGGGGTCCCTGAAACGTTTTCTTCCATGTCAGGGGCTCCTGAACCCAAAATGTTTGAGAAGCCCTGCCCAAAAGCATGGTGGTGGAGGGGTGATGGTCTGGGCTTATTTTGCAGTCACACCTGAATGCTTTGTCTTGTTAGGCCGACCATGATCTTCTTTAATGTCCAATAGATTCAATAGTCAAATGTGAACCCGTCAGTTTGACAGCTGAAGCTCGGACCAAACTGAGTCACGATGCCGCAGAACAACGATCCCAAACGCAGCAGCACATCGAAAACAGAACGGCAAAAAATAATTAAATAAATATACTGAGGAGTTGCAAAGATCCAAAGTCCAGACCTCAGCCTGGCTGAAATGTTGAGGTGGGGCCTTGAGAAAGCTGCGCAGAAACAAATGTCTGCAAAACCTCAATGAATTGATACAACATTGTAAAGAAGAGTGGGGAAAGGTTCCTCCAAAACCACGTGCCAGGACTCATGCAGAATAAACTACTGAGAGTTTGCTGCTGAACGTGGCGCTACAGCACATTTTCTTTTGTCTAATAAATAATTACATAATCAAATCTGCTTTAAACCTACAATATCTTTATTTTTATGCCCTGATGTAACTAGAACTAAAAGACTGTCTTTCCCCCATGACTCTTTGTCTTCTACATGAACATGTGGAGCTCTTGCTAACTCCAGTTTTACCAGGAGGAAGAGGATGTTTTAGGGATTTGCCTTTATCCTCATGTTGTTTCTCTGCTCCAGCCCAGAAAGTGTTAAAAGCATCAATAACTGAGTGCAGCTGTACGTTGGTCTCTGTTTGGAACAAAAGCAACACATTTAGCACACGGCACATGCACGCTTCACTCACCCTGGTTTCTCCTCTCTGATGGTTTGTGTGTTCACAGTCGGTGGTTAGTTTGATGTGACGCATGCATCCTCGCAGGTTTGTCCGTTCCTGGTTCTGATGCTGACCTTGTAGGTGCGCCAGGCTTCCCCGCTCAATCGATTAGAGGTTAATTAGGTTTCTGAAATTGACCGGACATGCAATCACACTCAGCTTGCATAAATGCAAAGTGGGGCTGGTAAACAAACAGTTTTCCACATTTAAGCTGCCAATAGCTTGGATGGATGCTGCAAAGAGAATATTATCGAGGAAGAGCAGCTGCAACTTTCAGATTGTAGTAAACGGGGGAAAGCTTATTTTTTGTGACTGTTAAATGGACAAAACAGCTACAAATAATGAGCCTTGTTTCAGGGAAATAAAGCTGAAAATCAATATTTTCTTAGATGTGAGTCATATCATTACCAATAACAAGTTTTATATTTGTAGCTGGCACAGATTCGCATGCATTATGTTGTCAAACCAACTCTTTTTCCTCCACAGCTTTACTGAATCAATTTGTTTCCAGTTTCTGTTCACTCTGACATTGTTCTGCTGGTTTTCTGAGCCGCTCTGACATCGTTAGTCTCAAATCAGTTTATTCCTGTGAAGTCGCCACAGGCAGCTTATTTTTCTGTCTGCACACAAACACATTTTACACAGACTCCTGTAAAAAATGGTTCTGTGAGCTGGCCCGGTTCGTGACCGGTTTCTGACTCTTCCTGTGTTTGTTGTCCATTCCACTCAGCTCCAGTTCCAACAATGAACTCGCACACTAAAAAGAGATGTTAGATTTTATTTAGCAGTCATTCTGCTCATTATTCTTGCCCAAATTAGACAAACATGTGCCTCCACATGTACCAGAGACTAATGGACTGATTGCTTTTCTTGTGAATTCACAGTTGAACAGAACTGATATGAAACTAATTTAACACGTCCCCATAGTTAATCTAAAACACAGAAGAGCTGTTTGTGTTTGTTTATGAGATTAGCATGAGCAAATACTTTTAGAGTTAAATTATTATTTGTTAAAACGTTAGCTGGGGCTTCCTACAGCGTGCTCTCCTCTTTGTTCTCATTATGCAATAAAACATCTGGAGAAAAATAAAAATTCTTGACTTTAGTTTTAACAGTTCAGGATTTCCTTCATTATTAATACAGAAGTCATTTTATTTTTAACTGAGCTGCATAGAAACATGTTGTAGCTAAATGTTGCTGACTTGGCACATACATGACACAGCGTCAGATTATTTTGTGTCAGCAGCTGGAACAAAGTATTTCATTAAAAAACAATCTGTTTTAGAAAATTAAAGTCCATCTCTCTGGAAATCTGGGCAAGTTTATGTATCATAATATGGGTGATGTGCATGTGTGAAGTTGTCTGTCATGTCAGCAAAATATCTTCTGAACCACTGAACAGAGTTCCATGAAACTCTTAGAAATAAATCCCTGGATGTACGTCTACCACTGAACAACTTTTGGAATTATCTCAGTTCATGATGGCCGCCACTGCTTGTCGATCTTGGCAAACACAAAATAGGTTGTTATTCTGCCAATGTTTACAAATC
Source organism: Garcialebias charrua (assembly GCA_038048925.1). Classification (NCBI taxonomy): domain Eukaryota; kingdom Metazoa; phylum Chordata; class Actinopteri; order Cyprinodontiformes; family Rivulidae; genus Garcialebias; species Garcialebias charrua. The sequence continues at coordinate 17,721 of JBBPBX010021732.1, read as the reverse complement.
AACAAAAATCTGGTGAGGTAGTAGCTGAGAATCATCCTCAACTGATATGTTAGAACAAACTGATCAAACACAACTTTGTTTAAACTTTGGCATTAACTTCTGGATTTAACCCTGTCTGTCTATTAGCAAAATATCTCATAAATCATTGGTTGGATTAAAATAAATCTCAGGAAAACAAAACATTGGATGTATGTCTACAACTGAGTAGTTTTTTGTCTCTCCAAATGGAGCTGCCACAGCTGATCAATCTCAGCGAACACAAAAATGACTAAAACTTATTTTGTTTTACTGATAATGTGCTAAAGTTTTGGCATGATAGTTGAGAGTCATTCTCAAGAAATACTCACATGATATATTTTGTGATTTGCGTGGTGATGTTGTGATATTTCAATTTTATTTTCACAGTTTTACCTAAAAGGTAAAAACTCTGATACCATTCAAGATAAAATTGTCTTATAGCTTAAAATTCTACCATAAAAGGAGGATGACTGTATGTATTCCTTTAAATGTGCTATGTGTAACTTTCTGTAGAGTGCAGAACTTAGAAAAATTTTCAACAGGCAAAGCATTCTGATCCCTCCCCCTCAGAGCCATATATGGCTCTGCTCCCCCTGGCCCTGCTGAAATTCAAATTCAAGCTCTGTTTTTATTGGCTGGTTACAAACTCTGTTTTTATTGGCTGGTTAACGGCGGGTCACTCTGTGTTTTTAGTGTTTTTATAAATGCTGATAGAGAAGCAAGGGGACTATAGTTTTTTTCAGAGATTACTTTGTCTAACATCAGTCTGTCAGTAGATAGTGACAGAGTGAAGAAATATGTTAAAAATATATTGTTAGAAAAGTTACAGACTGCATTACAAAGTTACATAGTGCAGCTTTAAGAAATGCTGGGCTTTTTATTGTAAAACTGTTTTCAGTGATTTTACTGTTTGCAAACTTTACATTAGGAGATCACAGTGACATAACTTCTATTCATACATTCTGCTGACATATTTTAGCTGTGTGACTGTGTCTTATCTTGTATCATATCATATTATGTCATATCATATTGATCATATATCATATAAATTATATCAGATCATATTGTATCATATTGTATTATATTGTATACATCATATCACACCACAAATCATATCACATATTACATATAACATATCATATCACATATATCATATCATTTAGTCACATATCACAAATCATATTACATATATATATATATATATATATACAGTAAATATCATATAATCATATCACATATAATATCATATAATTTTGTCACATATCACGTCATATCCTATCATAGTTTTGTCACATATCACATCAAATCATCATATCTCATATCACAAATATCAAAAACCACAAATCATATCACATGTCATATCATCAAATCACAAATCACATATCACATATCATATCACATATCATGTCACACCATATCATAAAATCATATCACATATCTATATATCATATAGTCATATCACATATATCATTTTATCACATCATCTATCATATCTCATATCACAAATCATATCACATATATATCATATCATCATATCACATCATTTCATCATATCACATATATCATATAATTTTGTCACATATCACATGTCATATCATTTCATATCATATCATATAGTTTAGTCACATATCGCGATTTAATTATTGATGCGGCTTTCCGTGCGTACGTCCCTCTTAGGATGGTGCGCGCGCCAATTGCAACACTTTGTACCTTGGTGCAAATATGCCAATAAAGATATATTCTATTCTATTATATTCTATATCACATCATATCATCATATCTCATATGACAAATATCAAAAACCACAAATCATATCACACATCATATCATAATCATATCACATATCATATCACATATCATATCACATATTACATATCACATCATGTCATACTGTATCTCATATTGTACTGTATTACATTGCATCATGTCATATCATATAATTTAATATCATACCATATATCATATCATATATCATATCATATCATTTATCATATCATGTCATATATCAACAAACAAAAATATGAAGTTCATTTCTGCACCTAAACTACATGCAGCCCATCTTATTTCATGTGTGTGTGTGTGTGTGTGTGTGTGTGTGTGTGTGTGTGTGTGTGTGTGTGTGTGTGTGTGTGTTCTCAGGTTTTACTGGGACCTGACTATGCTGCTGCTGATGGTGGGAAACCTCATCATCATCCCCGTGGGCATCACCTTCTTCAAGGACGAGCACACACCGCCCTGGATCGTTTTCAACGTTGTATCGGACACCTTCTTCCTCCTGGATCTGGTCCTCAACTTCCGCACCGGCATCGTCAAGGAGGACAACACAGAGATCATCCTGAACCCGCAACAGATCAAGATCAAGTACCTGAAAGGCTGGTTCGTGGTGGACTTCGTCTCCTCCATACCTGTGGACTACATCTTCCTCATCGTGGAGACTCGCATCGACTCTGACTTTTACAAGACGGCCCGAGCTCTGAGGATCGTCCGCTTCACCAAGATCCTCAGTCTGCTGCGTCTGCTGCGCCTCTCCAGACTCATCCGTTACATCCACCAGTGGGAAGAGGTAGATGAAGACAATTTTAGAGCCTCATAAGAGCTGGTTGAAATAAATCTTGATATCTTTATACACATCAAGAAAATAGTTATTTCTGTCTTTAAAATTTGGAATATTGTCCAGTCTCTTTGACATTTTTTTAGTATTCTTACCAGACTACTAATAAATCTCTTTAATTTCTAGTCTTATATTATAAATCTTCCCTTACAAACCATGCACAATCCGTTTTCCTTGCAATTCTTTTAACATTTCTTTCTTTATATTTATGCTTTATCTAACTAAATAGAAGAAAACATTTGTTGCTGCATGATAAATTGTCTGTTTTTTACACAAACATGCACACACAGCTTAGTGAGTAGATTTTTAATGCATCAGCTTCCTTTTCTAATTCCAACAGTGACTCCTTGACATCTGCCCATTTTCAGTGCAGCTGGTTGCCCAGCCTTGAAACAGCGCTAGCTGCTGTTATGAAAGATTAATTGTGGTCCGGCAGAGCTCGACTGTACTTGTCAGTGCACCGTGCTGTTAATGCAAATTTTAAATGCCCAAGTTGCTTATGAGGAAATATGTTTAAATATTTTTTCCCCTCAATCTGTGTGGATGTTTTCCCTGCTGTAGGTTTTCCACATGACGTATGATCTTGCCAGTGCCATGGTGCGAATCATGAACCTGATTGGCATGATGCTGCTGCTGTGTCACTGGGATGGCTGTCTGCAGTTCCTGGTGCCGATGCTGCAAGACTTCCCTCCTGACTGCTGGGTCACTCGAAACAAGATGGTGGTAAGTGGATTAGGCCAAATGTGTTCCTGTCAAAGTTACGCATGCGTCATGTGAAGATGGTCATTACCAGTTTGACAGTGCACAGTTTGTATTAACCAGAGTCACATTCTCCTTTCTGGGTTGGGGGCGAGCTGATATCTATATCCAGCAGTCACTGCACACGATGGTCAAGACTCCAGTCCATCACAGGGACACATAGAGACAAACAAAACAATTCATTGTCTCACAGTCACCTAGAGACAATCCAGTTTCCAGTTAACCTAACCTACTGTATGTTTTTGATCTGTGGGAGGAAACTGGTCTTTCTGGGTGGTCACCTCTCAGTGACCTTCTTGCTGTGAGTCAAGGGCTCTAACCAATGCTTTGCCGTGCTGCCATATTTTTATTAATTTATTTCAACAAGATATAAACGACATTACGGGACATGACACAAAATAGTGTTTTGTGTCGTAAAATGCAAAACACAAAAAGCTGCAGAGAGGGTGACCCCAGCTGTTGCTGGATGAAGTGCACAAACTCTGCTAAAAAGCTGTTTAACAAAGAGCCTCATCAAACATAATATTTTTTACTATTTATGGCTGCTGTTTCTATATATTTTTAAAACCCATCCATCATCTTTACTCACTTCTTTCTTTCTGGGTCACTGGAGTCTCTGGTGCCCGTATCCAGTTGTCACTGTGTGGGAGGTGGGGACATCCTGGACAGGTCTCCAGTCCATCACAGGGACACATAGAGACAAACAACCATAGAGTAAATTTAGAGTTACCAATCAGAATAACATGCATGTTTTTGGTGTGAGGCAGAAAACCGGAGAAAACCACACATGCACGTGAACATGTAAACTCCACCCTGAAAGACCAAGATTCAGTCCAACGAACTTCTCGCTGAGAGGCAGCAGCTCTACCAACTGACCCACCGGGCCACCATTTATAAAACAGTTAAAGCTAAATATGCTAACAGAAACTATTTTTA
>JBBPBX010021731.1:11742-25229 GCA_038048925.1 Garcialebias charrua | reverse complement strand
TATAATCATGTACATAAAAAAGGAGAAAAAGCCACAGGCACAGTTGAATGTTTAAAAAAGGAACAAGATCATCCATTTTGGTTGTGGGTTCTTTTCCATCACTTCTTCTATTAGTGGTGGTTAGTAAAGAGCTTGATGTAGCACTACTACATGTAAACACTGATGCGCTTTTCTTCGAATCAACATCCAAAAAAACCTATGTTTCCCCCTGCCTTGTCTGTGTAAATGGGCCCTTAGCTTAGCAACAGAGATTTGCTTGTTATGTCCCCATGATTCATCACTTAGCGGAGGATGGATGTAGTGGGTATTCAGCTCATCACTCAGTGTGTCCTGAAACTGCCTAAAACACACACTCAAATCCACACCCATTCCTTTACCAGCAAGACTACCCGCTGTTCAGTTCTCGGCTTGAGTGTTATTGATTACCTCAATATGCTTCTTTTTTAATATGTAAGGGAAATATTAAGCTACAGAAGCAAATTAATCATCTAGAAAAATATTTAGATTAGACTATTGTTAGAAAACCCAATTAGCCAAGATGTGACATGAAAATGTATAATCTCCAACTTCTACAAGTAATCATTTGTATTTAATGTAACTGTAAAAATTCAGACAGAATGTTAAAGGTCTTGACAAGGCCTTTGAAATAAAAATTAAAAATTAAAAATGTTACTTGCTCCCCGTTACTCGCAGTGTGTGATGGATTTATTTGAATATGCACAGAACATATGCAGTGAAGTCATGATGGTTCATCGGCATTCATTCAACCTTTATTTATACAGGCTAGCCTCGTTGAGTCACGGGGACTCATTTACAAGAGGGACCTGTCTCACTCACACCAAACAACCATGCACTCTCACACTCACACCTAGGGTCAATTTAGAGTCACCAATCAGCCTAACAAGCATGTTTTTTTTTGTTTGTTTTTTTGGCATGTTAAGTTCTTGGGTGGAGTATAGAGGAGTGTGGATGCCACATGCATTGGTGTGGTTGGGTCATCAAGAATCTAAAGCCAGACCGGCCACGCTAGTCAGTCTGGTCTCTTTCTATCCACACCATGGTAAAACAGTTTGAACCCTGCTCCAATGCTGCGAGCCTTGCTGCCCTTCCACTTAGTCTCTTGGACACATAAAACATCTACCTTTCTTCTCTGCATCATGTCAGCCAGCTCTCTACCTTTGCCTGTCATTGTCCCCACAGTGTTGCAACCCTCAGTCCTATATTCTTCACTTTCATCTTCTCCCTCTCTCTCCTGACACATTTCCCTCGCCGTGGTCTTCATCTATAGTAGCACAATTTCTGCCAACACCCTGTTTGTCAACAGCACAGGTGGCGGTCGTTGTTATGTTGTAACCAATCCAGTATGGTGTCACTTTGAGGAACTTGCATGTTAGTTTTGACAAAAGTGTTTTACATTGGATGCCCTTCCTGACACAACTCTCACCATTTACCCAAGATTGGGACCAGATCCAGAGATACGCTGGCTTGTGCCACCCGCTACGCTGGTTGTGCTCCCTAGTGGCTGGTTTTGAAGGATTATAATATACGGTATAATACATATTATAATGTATTAGAAAACAGATGAATGGAAAATGTTTTTCCAGTACAGGCAAATTTTCTCATTAGTACATCATGTAAGGTTTAAGTTTTATTTTTTATTTTACCAGTTTTAAAATGCCCAATTCAAAGTTTTGTGAAAACCCTCCAGATCAGGGAGCTGAAGATAATGCCTTGTTTTAAGTCAAACATACACTTGTGGCACAGTTCAACATGGATGGTTTTGTTATTTATTTTCATTCATTTTATTCTTAAAATATTGTTTTTTGAAAATTCTACTTGTGCAAAAGACCACCGACCCAGAGAGCTGCAGCTAGGCGCATCCACCATTTACGCCGTAATTTTAGTCAAGTCAACAGCAGTCAGCTGTTGTGAGCCATGGAGCATCCAATGCTATATACATACAGCCTGTATGCACATGGAACTGCTTTTTAAACTAAATGTTTACTTGTGCAACGTACAAGAGTGTTTTTGCTCTTTACATCCAAACTCCAACAACTTTGTTGGACAAGTTGAGTCCAGATGGGAAAGAACATCTTTGTACATTACAGTATTAGAGGCTCTCAAATGTTAAAGCAGAGCTCTACCTAGTGGGCTAATTAAAAGCAAAAGAATAGGGATGGAGAAAAAAAACATTACTGAAAGGAATGCATTGCTTTATGAAATGATGAAAAATGGAAATAAAATCTGCATTTATAATGAAATTTCTCAATGGTCAATTTTTCACTAGACAATGCTGCAGTCGTAAAGTTACCGAGAGGTTACAGGAGCGTTTAAAAAACTTCTGACACAATATACAAAAACATTTCGAAAGTTTTTTAGGCTGTCAGAAAAGAAAAAGTTTATTGACTGCACCAAAATAAAATAAGTAATATACTTTGTAGATGATAAATTTGTGGATATTTTCCCCTTATAAGATTTTCCAAGGGCTAAAATCTAAACATTCTTTAATTTTGCCCAGCTGGTGTAAAACAACAAGGCCTGACAGGAAAACTATAGCGCATTCTTTTTGCATTAATATTGTATAAGGAGCAGAAGAAGCACAGATAAGTATGCACATATTATAATTCAGCACAAAGAAGGGATAAAGGGCATGAAGCCGAAACAAAGGAGCTGCAGCTGATACACAGCAGATAACTGACTGGGAAACTAAAGTAAAACTTGCAGACAAAGAGAAAGAGAGAAAGATAACACTAAAGTAGTACTTTCTATTAGCCTTCCTCTGCATTTATACAAAGAACTGAGTGCGCCTTCTAAAAGGCAAGCAGATAAGGTGGACCAAAGAAGGAAAAAAGAAAGTGAAAGGAACACTGTTGGAGTTAAATTGTTATTTAGTTTCCTCACAGTGTTATACAGAAACTGCATAATTTATAAAGACAAAGTACAAGCATAGTAACACAAACACACTGTAACCTTTGTGTGTCTGAGAACACTGGATACTATNTGGTTTGACAGCTAAAATGAATGATATCCTTTGCATCTGTGGGCACTCTCCCCTCAAGCCATTTTTATTATTACTTATTCATATAGAGCAATAATGTTGGTTTGATTTCCTCCTCAATCAATTTATAAACTGGGCCATTAAACTGTGAAATATGCAACACTTGACCAAAAACAAGGGACGGCAGTTAATCAACTTGGCTAAGCTGAATACAATTCCAACCTTCTTTTGCCACTAAAAACAACTTTACGGTTTGAGATAAAAGAAAAGCACATGGACATACAGTATGCAGACAAAAATTATGTCTGGAACAGTTGGTCTTCTTCATTAGCTAAATCATATTCTTTACATCGTTTTACTGACACTTTATTTTTTCATAATGTGATTACTTTTTCTTCACTTACATTATCAACTTAATTTAAAGTAACTGTTTTCAGTATCTGCATAGTGTAGGATAAAATATTTGTCATTGTGGTGTGACTTATGTTGATAATAGCTACATTATATGCTGTAAAGTTCAACCTCTTCATAATTACTGTAGGTCAGCATATTTATTAATGCAGTGATTTTTTGTCTCTTTTCAAGTTCAATTTCAGTAAATGATTTCCTTGTTAACAGACTATGAATATTAAACCCAAATAACATTGAAACACATGAACATGAAATGCTTGGATTTGTATGAGGTATTCTTATACTGTATAAAAGATAGTGTTGAACTTATAAGTTTGCAAAAAAAATAGGCATTTTCTTCCTTCATTTTTGAGTTAGGTAAATATTGTTTGGATCAACATTCTAATGACTAAAGACTAATTTATTATTATTATTTTAATCAAAGTCTTTTTAAATATTTTTTTCATTTTGAACATATAAAACACAAATAATATACAATTTAAACAAATCCTCCAACCCCTTTCATCCTACACTGGATCAGTCATACATACATACATAAATGAATTAGACACATTTATTTTTAACATTAAACAAGCAACTCTTGAAGGATTGCAGCTCATTGATTGCCTAGATTTGAACAAAAAGTAAAGTGCAACTTTTTAGTGCTGAGAGTATGTAACATGGATACTACCACTCCAAATTTTAGCTCAAATCTATTAAATCTTTTGAGGTATAGCCATTTTTGCATTTGATAATGTTGATTATCTATGATGAGCATCTTGCATTATTATGACTCTGTGATGCATTTAGTTGTAAGTAGACAGTACATGCACTGATCATAAAGGGCTTTGCCTATGGAGGACCAAACTGACATAATAATAAATAAAAGAATAAATATGTATCCGACATAAAACAATAAATATATAAATCAAAGTAGATATATATATCCTAAATAATAATAAATAAAAGAATAAATATATAAATCAAAGTAGAAATATATATTTTAATGAGAAATAAAAGCATAAATATATATATTATTTTTTATATCTCCTTACACATGAGAAATAAAAGCATAAATAAATATGTTCTTTTTTATATCTCCTTACACATGAGTTTCTGTCAATAACAATAGATATTTTGCTTTGCCTTTTTCTCGCTGTTTTTCCATTTGCTGTATTTATTGCTGTATTTATTTATTGCTGTATTATTTGCTGTACAGGTAGTCCCCGACTTACGAGCGCTCTTACATACGAGGTCCTGGACTTACGAGCTGGCGAACAAGCAGTAAATTTGTAAAAAATACAGCACTTTTTTGTGTTTTCAGATGAAAGTGTGTTAGCTAACTGTTTGGAAACACGTTTCTGAGCATGTTTATGAAGTAGTATGAATGTTTTTGATGAAAAACAAGTGTTCGTAGTAGCGCTAGCATAAAAGTTCCAACTTACGAGCAAAAATCCGGACTTAAGAGAACACGTGTTTCTTGTTCCGACATACGAATTTCCGGTTTACGAGCAACTCGCAGGTACGGAACTCGCTCGTAAGTCGGGGACTACCTGTATTTATTTATGTTTTGTTTTCTCGCTGTATTTCTGCCTCATCGTTATGATAATGAGGAGGGCTGCTTTCTAAGTCCAGCTCTTCTGCTATTGGTCAATAAACAGGAAAGAGAACGATCAGTGTGTAGATCAATTGAGCATGCCTTCCTACTTGGCACTTTCGGCATCAGTTCAACAGTACTGAAGTTATGGAGGAATCACAACCACGCTCAGTTTCTGAATTGTTACTGGAGGCTGTGAATAGGTTGGAACTGCGGTAAAGTGAGGCTCCACTCAGCTCCGTGAGCCCTCACTGGCGTATTTGTGCATGTTTACAAGATGTAGGGGAGACCGGGTATGGTTGTAACACTTTTTGCTCCAGCACCTTTAACTCACAGAATTTTTGAGCTAGAGTTTTCAAACTTTTATACAAAATACCCACATTTGTTGACTACAAATGGCACCAATTCAAACCTCTGCAAGAATATCACAGACCTCATGAGTTCATGTCAAATACATGGTGGTCCTTTGTTACAACCTACCCCGCTACCGGGGTAGGTTGTAACACCTGCTGGGGTAAGTTGTAACAATTAGACAAAAGAAGCAAAAACAGAGGCCACACCATGTGATATGCTTCAAAAAGAGGTTTACTGAATTAAAAGAACAATACAAGAACAACGGGCATCATTCACGAACCGTTCGTACGCACAGATTTGTTCTTAAATTGTGCGTACGAGTGATTTAGGATCATTTGTGGCATTCAACAATGTTTTCGTATCCTACGATTTTTTTCAGATACGAACAAAATTTACGAGTGGTCCGGACCTGTCGTATATTTTAGGAGCGTCAGTCTGCTGTCATCCAGACGGAATTTCTCCACTAATAACTTCATATTTCGTTATTTAGAAAATATTTAGAGTTTAAAAAAGTCACGCACCACAATTGTTTGACAATAGGTTCTGTTTGAAGTCGAATTATAATTTTAAATGTAATAATGACTAACGGATTAAAGTATTTAAATTAAAATCAATTTGTTATCAATGCCGTTTTCTAACACTACAATATTAATATGAAGATCTCAAACTGAAACCAACTTAAATTATGAATTAATTTAAGTTTAATTTGTCTCGGTAACGCAGACTTCGGTAACGCAGACTTTAGGGTGACCTCCTCCTGTCACAGTCATAGATCTCAGATAGCTCAATGAGAAGAGCGTTGCGTCACAGTTCCAAACCTTATGGGTTCAATTCCCACATGGGACAACGTTTTTTTTTCTCCTTTTAATTCATTCCAGATTTAAAAAACACAAGAATACTATTTACAATACAACAAGAAATGAAGCATAAAGTCTTTTTAATCTGGAATGAATAACTAATCTAAAGAAAGAAGGAAAAAAAATAGTCATACCTTGTGGGAATCGAACCCACAAGGTCTTGATAAGGTTACGGTGCAATGCTTTACCCAGTGAGCCACCAGGTCGCGTGCATATTTTAAGGTCCACATTTATTATAAACCCTCTCCCTGGGCTGCCACCTTACCGTGGTGGAGGGGTTTGAGTGTCCCAATGATCCTAGGAGCTATGCTGTCAGGGGCTTCATGCCCCTAGAAGGGTCACCCAAGGCAGACAGGTCCTAGGTGAGGGACCAGACAAAGTGCAGCCCAAAAACCCCTATGATGAGTGAAATAAATGGACTAAAGCTAGATTCATACTTGACGCGTCGCGCAGCGCGCGAGGGTGTGCCCTCCAAAAGTGACGCAATTTCACAGTCCCCGCCCCTGCGCGTTGGCCCCGCGCAGGGGATTAGCGCGTGCCGTGCACCTCTGAATTTTTGAAACTCCGCAAGCCTAGAGCGCGCGCCGCGCTCAGTGACGTACGGACTGGGCTCAAAACAAGATGGACGCTTTCGAAGCTGCTCTGGCTGAACTCATCCGCATGTATCGCCATTTGTATGATCCCTCGATGTGCAACTGGCACAGAATTCATGGAAGGAGATTGCAGAAGCGATGCAGAAGGAGGAAGAAAAACATGCGGGATCGCTTCGTGAAGGCCAAGAAGAGGGTGATCAGAAGTGGCGATCCTGGCACCAACAAACCGGTGCCAATCCTCGTTGTGGAGCTGAGTTGGCTGTCGAGTTTTATAAAACACCGAGAAAAGGACACAAATATGGAAAAAGAGGTAAAAATGAAAGAAAAAAAAAGTTAGTACTGCTTTTATTACAGCTAGCTTAGCATGGAATACAGCAGGCCATGCTGTGCAGCCTGCCGTGTTGTTTCCCCTTTGTAGTCATTGATATAAACAATAAACTGTGAGAATGAATGACCAAAACATGGCTTAATGAAAATATAAATCAAGCTGCTGACCAGTAAATGTGAAATAGTGGAAATAACCATTTTAGATCTGCACACCTCAACTGTAAACAAATTTAGCCTGTGTGTGTGTTGATGCTTCACCTTCTGTTTATTAAGCTAACAATTACACAAACATTTGTTTTTATTTAACACATACTGTATGTGCATTGTATCCGTTACCGTTTCATTTTGTACTGATGGATGTCAATGTCTGTTTTTTAGCCTGAAGAAACACCACAGAGCCAAGCACAGGACGATACATGGTGCCTCGACCAGACTGTCACCCCATTCGACCAGACCGTCACCCCCATGGACCAGACCGTCACCACCATCGACCATGAGTACATCACACCCATCGTCTCTCACAACCTCACGCCTACTGGCCATGAAACTGGCAGTACTTCAAATGCAGGGTGTTTTCCTCTGCGCAGGTCCTCCACGCCAATTCCTCCCTGTCCAACGGTGCCCATACCCGTACCACCTCGACACTTGCCAGGGTCAAGCAGCAGTAGCAGAAGCGACAGCCCTAGCATCAGCTCACTCAGTTGGTGTTGGTGAAAACTTTTTATACTTTTATACTACTATGAAAAAGTACTATGCAAAAACTCAGGACAGTATTACACTTTATTTCATTTTATGTTTATTAAATGTTGGTGAAAACTTTTTTTACTTTTATACTACTATGAAAAAGTACTATGCAAAAACTCAGGACAGTATTACACTTTATTTCATTTTATGTTTATGGATATTAAATGTTGGTGTTGGTGAAAACTTTTTATACTTTTATACTACTATGAAAAAGTACTATGCAAAAACTCAGGACAGTATTACACTTTATTTCATTTTATGTTTATTAAATGTTTTAGTGTTTAAATAGTTATTGTTGCACTGAGGGACAGAGAGAAATGCAATTTCAATCCTGTGTATGTCCTGTACATATTACTGTTTTGAGAATAAAGCTGACTTTGACTTGACTTTGATTCAAATGATACATTTGTAATGCATAATTACACATTTATCAATTATTTTTAGACAGCATGCAATTTTTGCACACATTAAAATCAAAACACTATTTCTACAGGTTTCTCCACATTCCACTTCACATTCCTGGTGAAATAAAGGCTACTACACATTGAGATTTTTCGTGTCAGGTAGCAATGCTTCATTTTAATGCAATATGGGACTTATATTTACAATGCCATTTCAGGTTTCCAAATAATTCTAACATCTAATGTTCTTACAATTATAAAAAAGTCTTTCATACCAAATTTTATGTAATACAACTGTTAGTGGCTTTGTAAATACAATATGCAAACAAAACAGACGGAAAGCTGAAGTGGATATTTCAATGTAGTTTCATTTTATTTAAAATCATTAACATTCAAATACATATAGCAATATACAATATAGCTTGGCACACCTCAGAGACTATCAGGGAAACCGTAGTTGCACCAAGTTTGTAGCTGGCTGCTACACTTTTCTGGCTGCTACCTGAAGCCAGGATTTAAAGTCACTGCCAAACGCTCGGGTAATGTCACAGGGCTGCTGTGGGTCCTTCCATGTCGTATGAAAGGCGAAATACGATGTAGCAGGTCATCAAATCGGTGTGCAGACATACGGAAGTAACTGAAGTGCATTTCTTCGTCAATTCTCCGCATCGGCATCACCAGCATGTTATATTCCCCACCAGTACGTCTCTGAGAGTGTAATGGCCGAACATACCATCTCCTTCTGCGTCTTCTTCGTCTCATTAAAATTGCAAGACACAATAACTGTTGTTCTATTATAATTTGCTCCTCTAATAAAGACAGTTCAAGAATGAAGCGAGCGGGAAGCCATTTTGTTTGTGTTGTGACGTCAAACAGTTCTTCTTCTACGGTAGATTTCTTCTTCTACACCCTTTCTTGTAACATATGCACATGTTGTAGAGGCTACTTCCACCTGCTGGCCCGTAAAAGAACAGCACTTTGCCATGCTCGGCCGTGCGTCAACCATAAACACAGGGGCGAAACTATGAACGCATTTCGCCGTGCGGCACAGTGCACGCGCGGCGCGCGCGCTCCAGCCTGCGGACCAAAGCGAAAGTCTAACTCAGCCTTAAGTTTTCCCTCGCCCGGACGCGGGTCACCGGGGCCCCACTCTGGAGCCAGGCCCGGAGGTGGGGCACGCTGGCGAGCGCCTGGTGGCCGGGCTTTTACCCATGGAGCCCGGCCGGGCACAGCCCGAAGAGGAGACGTGGGTCCCCCTTCCCATGGGCTCACCACCTGTGGGAGGGGCCAAAGGGGTCGGGTGCAATGTGAGATGGGTGGTGGCCGAGGGCGGGGACCCTGGCGGTCTGATCCTCGGCTACAGAAGCTGGCCATTGGGACATGGAATGTCACCTCTCTGGTGGGGAAGGAGCCTGAGCTAGTGTGTGAGGTTGAGAGTTTCCGACTAGAAATAGTCGGACTCACCTCAACGCATGGCTCTGGCTCTGGAACCAGTTTCCTTGAGAGGGGTTGGACACTCTTCCACTCTGGAGTTGCCCCTGGTGAGAGGCGCCGAGCAGGAGTGGGCATACTGGTTGCCCCCCATCTTGGTGCCTGTACGTTGGGGTTCACCCCGGTGAACGAGAGGGTAGCCTCCCTTCGCCTACGTGTGGGGGGACGGGCTCTGACTGTTGTTTGTGCCTATGCACCAAACGGCAGCTCAGACTACCCACCCTTTTTGGAGTCCTTGGAGGGGGTATTGGAGAGTGCGCCTCCTGGGGACTCCCTTGTTCTACTGGGGGACTTCAACGCTCACGTGGGCAATGACAGTGAGACCTGGAGGGGTGTGGTTGGGAGGAACGGCCCCCCTGATCTGAACCAGAGTGGTGTTCTGTTATTGGACTTCTGTGCTCGTCATGGATTGTCCATAACGAACACCATGTTTAAGCATAAGGGTGTCCATATGTGCTCTTGGCACCAGGACACCCTAGGTCGCAGTTCGATGATCGACTTTGTTGTCGTCTCATCTGATCTGCGGCCGCATGTCTTGGACACTCGGGTGAGGAGAGGGGCGGAGCTGTCAACTGACCACTACCTGGTGGTGAGTTGGCTCCGATGGTGGGGGAGGATGCCGGTCAGACCTGGCAGACCCAAACGTATTGTGAGGGTCTGCTGGGAACGTCTGGCAGAGTCTCCCGTAAGACGGAGCTTTAACTCCCACCTCCGGGAGAGCTTTGAACACGTTCCGAGGGAGGCGGGGGACATGGAGTCCGAGTGGGCCGTGTTCCGCGCCTCTATTGTCGAGGCAGCTTATCGGAGCTGTGGCCGCAAGGTTGTTGGTGCCTGTCGTGGTGGCAACCCTCGAACCCGGTGGTGGACACCGGCAGTGAGGGATGCTGTCAGGCTGAAGAAGGAGTCCTATTGGGCCTTTTTGGCTTGTGGGACCCCGGAAGCAGCTGATAGGTACCGGCAGTCCAAGCGGCATGCGGCTCGGGTGGTTGCTGAGGCAAAAACTCGGGCGTGGGAGGAGTTCGGAGAGGCCATGGAGAATGACTTCCGTACGGCTTCGAGGCGATTCTGGTCCACCATCCGGCGTCTCAGGGGGGGAAAGAGGTACGAGACCAACACCATTTATGGTGGAGGTGGCGTGCTGCTGACCTCAACTCGGGATGTTGTGAGTCGGTGGGCGGAATACTTCGAAGACCTCCTCAATCCTACTGGCACGTCTTCCACTGAGGAAGCAGAGCCTGGGGACTTTGGGTCGGGTTCTCCGATCTCTGGTGCTGAGGTCGCCGAGGTGGTTAAAAAGCTCCGCGGTGGCAAGGCTCCGGGGGTGGATGAGATTCGCCCGGAGTTCCTTAGGGCTCTGGATGTTGTAGGGTTGTGTTGGCTTACGCGACTCTGCAATATCGCGTGGACATCGGGGGCAGTTCCCTTGGATTGGCAGACTGGGGTGGTGGTTCCCCTATTCAAAAAGGGGGACCGTAGGGTGTGTTCCAACTATAGAGGGATCACACTCTTAAGCCTCCCTGGTAAGGTCTATTCAGGGGTTCTGGAGAGGAGGGTCCGTCGGATAGTCGAACCTCGGATTCAGGAGGAGCAGTGTGGTTTTCGTCCTGGTCGTGGAACACTGGACCAGCTCTACACCCTCAGCAGGGTCCTGGAGGGTGCGTGGGAGTTTGCCCAACCAGTTTACATGTGCTTTGTGGACTTGGAGAAGGCATTCGACCGCGTCCCTCGGGGGGTTCTGTGGGGGGTACTCCGGGAGTATGGGGTACCAGGCCCTTTGATAAGGGCTGTTAGGTCCCTGTACGACCGGTGTCAGAGCTTGGTCCGCATTGCCGGCAGTAAGTCAGGCTCGTTTCCGGTGAGAGTTGGACTCCGCCAAGGTTGCCCTTTGTCACCGATTCTGTTCATAACTTTTATGGACAGAATTTCTAGGCGCAGCCAAGGTGTTGAGAGGATCCGTTTTGGTGACCTTAGAATCGCTTCTCTGTTTTTTGCAGATGATGTGGTCCTACTGGCTTCATCAGTTCGTGATTTACAACTTTCACTGGAGCGGTTTGCAGCCGAGTGTGATGCGGCCGGGATGAGGATCAGTTCCTCCAAATCCGAGGCCATGGTCTTGAGCCGGAAAAGGGTAGCATGCCCTCTCCGGGTCGGGGAGGAGGTCCTGCCCCAAGTGGAGGAGTTTAAGTATCTCGGGATCTTGTTCACGAATGAGGGAAAACTGGAGCGTGAGATCGATAGGCGGATAGGTGCAGCGTCCGCAGTGAAGCGGGCGCTGTACCGGTCTGTCGTGGTGAAGAGAGAGCTGAGTCAAAAGGCAAAGCTCTCAATTTACCGATCGATCTACGTTCCCACCCTCATCTATGGTCATGAGCTTTGGGTTATGACCGAAAGAACAAGATCTCGGATACAAGCGGCTGAAATGAGTTTTCTCCGCAGGGTGTCTGGACTCTCCCTTAGAGATAGGGTGAGAAGCTCAGTCATCCGGGAGGGACTCGGAGTAGAGCCGCTGCTTCTCCACATCGAGAGGAGCCAGTTGAGGTGGCTCGGGCATCTGGTTAGGATGCCTCCTGGACGCCTCCCTGGTGAGGTGTTCCGGGCATGTCCCACCGGGAGGAGACCCAGAGGAAGACCCAGGACACGCTGGAGGGACTATGTTTCTCGGCTGGCCTGGGAACGCCTTGGGATTCCCCCAGAGGAGCTGCTCCAAGTGGCTGGGGAGAGGGAAGTCTGGGCCTCCCTACTTAGGCTGCTACCCCCGCGACCCGACCCCGGATAAGCGGAAGAAGGATGGGATGGATGGATTTATTATAAACATACATTCTTTGGCTTTAGTTGGTCATTTACTCCCATGAGTGACGCTGCTAATAAGGACAGATTTTCTTTTCTCGATCAAGGAGAGCAGAACTTCAATCTCCGCACCTGTACAGTTCTTCTTTTTATTTTTCGCTGTCATTTTATGAACGGACCGTCCTGCTGTCAGAGGCAGGAAACGTAGCCTTATATGGTGTTTTGAGGGGTGGGGATTATGTAAATAACCTCTCCGCGTGCACGCGCAGGTTGATAGAACAGGTGGAATTCATCATATTTACGCAGCTCATTTACACACTTTTCCTGAGGATAGAAGAGTTTGTTGAATCTGACGTGGCATGTTCGTACGAACGATTCGTACGAACAAAAGTAGGAGAAATTTAGGATAAAAATACGAACATGTTCGTGCATGAGGCCTAATGTCTCTCTCTGTGACTGACCATGACTCAAATATACTGTTTGTGTGTGTGCATGTGTGTAAATTATTCTACTAGAACAAACTTCCTTAACAGGTAGGCCTATAATGTCTAAATATAATTTTCATTCAACCTTTATTTAATCAGGTAAATCTCATTGAGCCTCGTGGACTCAGTTACAGCGACCTGCTACAAAATAAAGAATCAATATATATAAAGGTAGTCCCCGACTTACGAGCGCTCTTACTTACGAGGTCCCGGACTTACGAGCATCCATCCATCCATCCATCTTCTTCCGCTTATCCGGGGTCGGGTCGCGGGGGTAGCAGCCTAAGTAGGGAGGCCCAGACTTCCCTCTCCCCAGCCACTTGGAGCAGCTCCTCCGAGGGAATCCCAAGGCGTTCCCAGGCCAGCCGAGAAACATAGTCCCTCCAGCGCGTCCTGGGTCTTCCTCTGGGTCTCCTCCCGGTGGGACATGCCCGGAACACTTCACCAGGGAGGCGTCCAGGAG
>JBBPBX010021731.1:0-11290 GCA_038048925.1 Garcialebias charrua | reverse complement strand
GTAAAAAAAATAATAATAATTTTTTTTTTTTTAACTTTTTTTTATTTTTTTTTTAATAAATGAATACATGTACAGTACTGGACAGTCACCAAGCACTTAGCCTATCCTAACACAGTTTTTAAAGATGAAGGAATGAGTTGAATTGTCTCCCTTTCACATAAAGTGAAAGTAGCTCCCTTTATGGGAATGGAGCCTGCAGGGAGGAGGGAGACAATTCAACTGACTCCTTCATCTTTAAAAACTGTGTTAGGATAGGCTAAGTGCTTGGTGACTGTCCAGTACTGTACATGTATTCATTTATTTAAAAAAAAAGTAAAAAAAATAAAAATAATAATAATAATTTTTTTTTACTATGTGATCCTACTTACGAATTTTTGACATACGAGCGCCCCCTAGGGACGGAACTCGCTCGTAAGTCGGGGACTACCTGTAATGCCATATAAGGCCTAAATATGTGTTACAACCCACCCCAACCCTGTCAGCCATGTTTAGCTAGCTGTAGTAGCATAGTGGTTTGAAATTAGCACGGGAAAATGCATCACATTTTGCCTGAGAAATTACACGTTCATCTAATGTAAGTCATATGGTTTTATCTGCAACAGTATAAGTACTAAACAAAATATAGTCATGGTAAAAAAGTTTACTTTCTTACCTCAAAATCCGGTTTTTCTCCTTAGTATCTGCATGTGCCTGTTTCCAGACTTGACAATCACAATATGGGATTGGGGGTGAACACTGAAATGATCATGTGACTCCTATCTTATCCCCGATTGGTGGAACTGGTGGCGTTACAACTCTCCCCATGTTACAACCATACCCGGTCTTCCCTACTACGGTAATGCCGTGGTGAAGCGCTGCGTGTTGCTTTTCAAAATAAAAGCGGAAAATAAACATTGTCAATAGATGAAAAATACATGAATAAAAGCTGTTTATAGTTGAAAAATAATTAAATTAAATCTGAAGCTGTTAATTTAACTGTTATATCTGGTTATATGTGTATTCATTATGTGAGAATTTGTGAAGTGGAGGAGTTTAAGTATCTCGGGGTCTTGTTCACGAATGAGGGAAAACTGGAGCGTGAGATCGATAGGCGGATAGGTGCAGCATCCGCAGTGAAGCGGGCGCTGTACCGGTCTGTCGTGGTGAAGAGAGAGCTGAGTCAAAAGGCAAAGCTCTCAATTTACCGATCGATCTACGTTCCCACCCTCATCTATGGTCATGAGCTTTGGGTTGTGACCGAAAGAACGAGATCTCGGATACAAGCGGCTGAAATGAGTTTTCTCCGCAGGGTGTCTGGACTCTCCCTTAGAGATAGGGTGAGAAGCTCAGTCATCCGGGAGGGACTCGGAGTAGAGCCGCTGCTTCTCCACATCGAGAGGAGCCAGTTGAGGTGGCTCGGGCATCTGGTTAGGATGCCTCCTGGACGCCTCCCTGGTGAGGTGTTCCGGGCATGTCCCACCGGGAGGAGACCCAGAGGAAGACCCAGGACACGCTGGAGGGACTATGTTTCTCGGCTGGCCTGGGAACGCCTTGGGATTCCCCCAGAGGAGCTGCTCCAAGTGGCTGGGGAGAGGGAAGTCTGGGCCTCCCTACTTAGGCTGCTACCCCCGCGACCCGACCCCGGATAAGCGGAAGAAAATGGATGGATGGATGGATGGATGGATTATGTGAGAATGTCAAATATTTTTTCCCAAAATAAATAAAAGCTGTTAATTTCACTGTTATCTCTGGTCATGTGTGTAGCCTATTCATTATGTGAGAATGACAATTTTCCCCCCAAAAGCTTCCATTATGAATAAAAATAAAACTGCTTTGCTACTTTGCCCCCCAGTTTATAGTAATAAACAAGGGTTGCTGACTTTATTGCTGGATAAGGGTTAGATTTCACGCACCACTCCCACTTCAGGTTGACTCTAGAGGACCCCAAGATGTTGCCCAACAACTTTCAGCAACATCTGATTATGACTTTCAAAATAAATCACCTCCAAAGTTGGACAGTTCATTGTAATATACATGAGTTGCTGACTGTATTGC
This sequence comes from Garcialebias charrua, assembly GCA_038048925.1. Lineage (NCBI taxonomy): Eukaryota > Metazoa > Chordata > Actinopteri > Cyprinodontiformes > Rivulidae > Garcialebias > Garcialebias charrua. Next base: position 9,256 of record JBBPBX010021731.1, on the reverse strand, counting down.
TGGATAATTGTTAGATTTCACAAACCACGCTGGTTTGTGAAATTGTAATATACACAAGTTCCTGACTTTGTTACTTGATGTTGATGTGATGTAAGATTTTGCATGTTGATATTAATTTGTTATTATTGCTACTGTCAAATTATATGAAATGTACATTCTTTACACGCTGAAGTAAAACAAAAACCATTACAATCAGAATAATTCATACCAGAAATAAAAGTGTTTATTACAAAAGTCAACAAAACTATCTAAAGTAATTTTTATTTACCATGAAAACATTTCTACAAAAACTAATGTCAGTTTTCAAGTACAAGCAGTTCCAGTCATTTTCTCTGGCTTGTTACAGGACTTCTCCGAAATCTGTCTCCATACAATTTACCTGAAAAATAGCCAGTGAAGGTGCGGAAACAAAGTTAATTACAACGCTCAATAAAAATAGAAATACTTTTTTGTGTTACTGTGATAAAAAAGTTACATTATTCAAATAGAAGGGTACCAAGGCTCACAATATTGGAGCACTGAACGTTGGTTTCAAGAACACAACAGAGAGTTCCAGTTGTTTCCTCTTGCTTGTTCCAGGACTTCGTCACTGAAACCTAGGCACTGCTCGTGGAACCATTTCTAACATGAGTCACACTGGATCTGAAGAATTAGTTAGAAAACTCATTTAGTATAGTAAAAAATAATGCGTCTAGTCCCATTTTAACATTACATTTTCACATTATTTTAACAATTCATTATCTTTTAGGAAAAACAACCTGAAACAAGTAATTGCCAGTAATGCTTTAACTTTCAAACTTTGGTGTGGTAGCAGTTGAGATTCATCTAAACACATACACTTTAATTTGATGTTGTACCAGTACTTCGGTACAAACTGTCATTCCACCTCATGTACCACGTGATGCGATTGACAATAAAGATACTTGAACCGTAAAACATTATCTACAGCATGCTATAAAATCCACCAGTATCACATTGAATAATTTACATTTGTTGTGACACTCAGTGGTGGATAAAGTACTCAAACACTGTACATAAGTAAAAGTACAAATAAACAGACAAAAATGTACTCTGCTCAAAGTAGAAGTACCATATTAATATTTTTACCTAAGTAAATGTAAAATTACTTGCTGTATGTATTACCTAATGCAATGGTCAATATCATTAAGTGTGCCTACTGTAAGTCTATTTTCTGCAAAACATTAATAGTGTTGAGTCATTTTAATGAACAATGCTGCAGATAATACATGTTTTTATTGTGTTTGCTCTGTGACACAGTTCACACTTGGACTTGTGATTCTTCTGTGCATCAGAATTTCAGGGATGACATGCAGAGAATGATTCAACCTTTGAAAGTTTTTATTTGAACACAAAGTAAAACCAATGTGTCATTTTAACTGCAGTAAACACATTATCGTTCAATGGACCAACTCCCCTCTCGACATCAGTTACTTTCAAACTAATGACAAATCAAAAAGCTGCAACTTGAATGTAACTTGTAACTCAACACATTATAGAAATGTGGTGTAGTAGAAAGTACAGATACTTCAAACGGCAAGCCACTTCCTCCAAAATCTGGACAACTAATGAGTCAGCTTCAGGATCCATGTCTGCAGCTACCTGGACCACTCACTCAAAACATCGACTCGAAACAGTAAATAGTCATCACTGACTGTATTACTTTCAGCTAAGCTAGCAACGTGCCTTAATTCTTCAGCAATCCTACGATACATCTCTAATAGTTGTTTACTTCCTCTCAAATACGGAGATCTCCTAAGAGGACCGCAGCGCAGGCATGCTCAATCGATCTGCACACTGATCGTTCTCTTTCCGGTTTATTGACCAATAGTAGAGCTGGACTTAGAAAGCAGCCCTCCTCATTAACATAACAATGAGGCAGAAATACAGCGAGAAAACAAAACAGCAATAAATAAATACAGCAATAAATACAGCAAACGGAAAAACAGCTAGAAAAAGGCAAAGCAAAATATCTATTGTTATTGACGGAAACTCATGTGTAAGGAGATATAAAAAAGAATATATATATTTATGCTTTTATTTCTCATGTGTAAGGAGATATAAAAAAGAATATATATATTTATGCTTTTATTTCTCATGTGTAAGGAGATATAAAAAAGAATATATATATTTATGCTTTTATTTCTCATGTGTAAGGAGATATAAAAAAGAATATATATATTTATGCTTTTATTTCTCATGTGTAAGGAGATATAAAAAAGAATATATATATTTATGCTTTTATTTCTCATTAAAATATATATATCTACTTTGATTTATATATTTATTCTTTTATTTATTATTATTTAGGATATATATTTCTACTTTATTTATATATTTATGTTTTATGTTTATATATATATATATATTTCTACTTTGATTTATATATTTATTGTTTTATGTTGGATATATATTTATTCTTTTATTTATTATTATGTCAGTTTGGTCCTCCATATTTGCCTTGTTTTGTTATATAAATAAATTAAAATAATTTGAATAGATTAGTCCATTTCTGGGCAGGATGGTGGCGTAACTGATACAAGTTGCTGCCTCTCAGCGAGCAGGTTACCCTGGTTCAAATCCTGGTCTGGGGGCCTTTCTGGGTGGAGTTTGCATGTTCTCTCTGTGCTACGTGGGTTTTCTCCGGGTACTCCGGTTTCCTCCCACAGAACAAAAACATGCATGTTAGACTGAGTGATAACTCTAAATTTTCCCTAGGTGTGAGTGAGAGAGTGAATGGTTGTTCCCTTTCAGTCTGGTCCTCTCGGTGCAACATACTTGCTATGGGAATTGCTCCCCCGTGCGATTACCTGAAGGAATATACTCACGCCTTTACGGCTAGGGGCGTCACCGCCGCGCCAGAGGCCCCGCCCTCTGGGTACATAAGCGGCTTGCGCCCCTCCAGCTTTCTCTTTTTTGCCCTTCACCTCGCTAAACCTGAACTACCTCTTTGCGGGACTTCTCTGTTGCTTCATCGCTCAACTTGAGATTGCTTCACTCGACGGTGCTAACTACGCCACAAAAAAAGGCTATTTCGCTAACTCCTAGCGAGCTAGCCAGCAAAAGCGACGCGATGGAGGAAAACAAACCAACTGTTCGTCTGCTTTGTAGCACCTGCTACCCGGAGGGCCCTATCAAAACAACGCCTCTCACATTGGGTGACTGAGGCCATTAAAAGGGCATACAGTAGCAAAGGTCAACAGGTACCCTCTGGAGTGCATGCTCACTCCACTCAGGGCTTGGCCACTTCCTGGTCATTGTTCAAGGGTGTACCAGTTGCAGACATCTGTGCTACTGCGAATTGGAGCTCATTAAACACGTTTGCAAAGCATTACAGTTTGGATGTTACTGCGGGTGACGTCACTCAGGCTGTCCTTTCTAACACACAGTAGAAAGCAGCTTTGAGATGCCTGCTGGTCAAGGGCAAACGTTCACTCTAGCTTGCATTTTACTGAGCATTTCAAGGGCGTGAATGGATTACGTTCCCATAGCATGTATGTTGCACCGAGAGACCAGACTGAAAGGGAACTGAAAGTTATGCACCATAACTCATGTTCCCTGAAGGAAGGGAACGAGGTGCAACATATCTGGCCCTTTTCAATGCTGAAAGCTCTGTGAAGTGCAACTTTGGAGAAAGATGGAGGGGTGCAAGCCGCTTAAGTACCCAGAGGGCGGGGCCTCTGGCGCGGCGGTGACGCCCCTAGCCATAAAGGTGTGAGTATATTCCTTCAGGTAATCGCGCGGGGTGGAATTCCCATAGCAAGTATGTTGCACCTCGTTCCCTTCCTTCAGGGAACATGAGTTATGGTGCATAACTTTCAGTTTGTCTCTATGTGTCCCTGTGATGGACTGGAGACCTGTCCACGGTGTCCCTTGCCCCTCACACAGTGATTGCTGGACATAGGCTCTGACGACCTCTGTGACCCAAAAAGGAAGAAGCAGGTAAAAGATAATGGATGGATGGAAAGTCCATTTCTGGGATAATTTTTTTCTAAGTTGTACACTGCTTTTAGTGTCTAAGAAATGAAAGTGTAAATAAAATGTTTACATTTTAACTCTTACCATCATATTTTTAATTACAAGAACCACCGCTTAAAAACTGTTTATCAGCCACTGTAGGACCACTATGTTGTCTATCACTAATAATAGTGATAAACAACCACATCAAAGTTTTTATTTGAGTTTTTCCTTCCATTTACTGTATTTAACTCTGACTTATTTTCCACTGAACTATGACATAATTACTCAACAGTAATATTGTAATATTGGCAGCTCAATAACTTGCACTTTTTGTGTTCAATCAATTCATTTCCCTATTGCTGTTTCCATACGGACAAAATTTGCTAAAATTTATTCTTCATCCATCCATCCATTCATTATCTTCCGCTTGTACTGAGGTTGGGTCGTGGGGGCAGCATCTTGAGCAGGGAGATCCAGACATCTCTTTCCACAGCCACCTCTTCCAGCTCTTCTGGGAGAACTCCAAGGCGTTCTCAGGCCAACCATGAAACATAGTCTGTCCAGAGTGTCCTGGGTCTTCCCCGGGGTCTCCTCCATGTCGGACAGGCGCCCAGGAAGCATCCTTACCAGAGGCCTGAACCACCTCAACTGGCTCCTCTCCATGTGGAGGAGCAGTGGTTTTACTCTGAGTCTCTCCTGATAACTGAACTTCTCACCCTAAGGGAGAGTCCAGCTACCCTGCAGAGGAAACTCATTTTATCTATCTGCATCCCCAATCTCAGTCTTTCATAACTACCCAGAGCTTGTGACCAGGTGAGAATGTAGAGTGGCCAGTAAATAGGGAGCTTTGTCTTACAGCTCAGCTTCCTCTTCGCCACAAAGGACCGGTACAGAGTCTTCAATACTGCAGACACTGCACCAATCTGTCTATCAGTCTCACGGTCAATTCTTCCCTCACTCGTGAACAAAACCCTAAAATACTTGAATTCCTCCACTTGAGGAAGAGCCTCACCCTCGACCCAAAGACAGCAATTTCTTCTTTAGTTTATGTAATTCTTTTGACAAATTATAAATACCAGATCATTTGGTCTGACATGTTCAGCCATGCTTGACTCGGTGGTTCCCGTTCTCCTGATCCTCTTCATTGTTTTTGAGACAAAAGCAGTTCAAATATTTGCCAGTCTCCAGGCTTGTTAAAGGCCTCTGTCATTCGTGTTACTGAGCCTGCTCATCCAGAGCCATAAACCTTTGCTGTGTTGGAGAAGTATTAACAAGCAAGGGGCTTTAAACAGATGCTGGATGAGTGGCTTCAAGCTCAGCATCTCCCTCATATTATTATGAACACTGTTAGCAAAAGTGAATGGTTATCATCTAACAAAAAAAATCATCTACAGTAAGTATTTTCACATGTTTTGTCTGCTTTTTCAAATTGTCGTGAATTAACACGTTAATTGATGTATTTTGTTTGTTTATTGGCGATGTTGGATTACATCTGAATCATTTTGTGTAATGACTTCAAATTAATGATCTACGTGTGCGCTGCTCAATGAAAGCAATGAACTTGTATAATTTCTAGCCCTATATCTCAAGCTGTCCCCTAGCATCATTTTATTACATTCAGGTCTGTTAGCTTTAATATCCTAGATTGTTGAATTACAACCGGCAGTGGCCGGCTATACCTATTTGTTTCCTGCACTTTCTGTAATTACCCCTCAGGGAACCAGATTTGTTTGAGATCTTTACCAGACAAAACACAAGAAAAACAACTGACCCAAGGATATGAAGATCTGTCTGATCTTGTGGGAAATCATTACAAGATCAACACCATTAATTACTAATAGGGAATTTCCATTTGGTTGTGAGGTTAGAATATGATGTGACCTAACATTTCAAGGCGCTATATAAATAAGCTCCATTTACCATTTACCATTTTATGAATAGGCTTTTAAAGGTAAAAAAAAAAACCCACCCAAATAATGTGATTTGTATTTTTCAGGATCTTTTTTTAACTTTATGCATCATATATTTTTTTCTTTGATAAACCCATCTGGACGTTTCTTTTTTTACAACTGGAGGGTGATTAATTTGACTCTGCTCACTGCACATTTCATCAAACAGAGACAAGCTGTAGTTTGCTCATTGTTATTGGTCTTTGCTCAGCGACTTTCATTACCTGCTAGCACAGCTGAACACAGCAGCAGCTTCCTGTGTTTGCTCCCTCCTGCCCTGATGTTCTTGTGAACAGAAAGCTAACCCATCAGCCTTTTCTGAGGATAGCTAGTGTAAAAACTGCAGCTATAAGTCAGGTGGCACTGGAGCAGGAATTACTATGTATATCACCATGAAGTGTGTGCATGTGTTTGTGAAGCACTAGCCTGGTTAAAACCAGACCCTTGTCCTTCACTTCGCTTCGTACTAGGGTCTGGGACTTCTCCTATAGAGAACGATTTCTCCGGTAGATTTTTGACCGGACCAATCAGAGAACAGAAGGGGCAGAGTTTTTGGCCCCTAACCCACGTCCCCACCTGTCCCAGCGCGCAGCCAGCGAGCATTCGCATGTTCTCATTCAAAGCGATGCAAAGCGATGCAGGACTGTTTTATATGTGACACAAATGTATTAATTTCCCCTTCTTAATCCCTTACCTGGAGTTTTCTTTTGTTTTTTTTGCCAAAAGTCAAGTGATCGCTCCCTCCTCCCTCCTCCCCCTCCTCCTCTCCCTCCGCTGTCGCTGCCGCTGCATTCTGTGTTTATATGTTAATAAAACCTTCTAAAAAAATAAAATAAAACCATGGATCGCTGGTCCAGCACACCAGAAGACCAGGAAATCTGATGGGACTCGGGCAGCAACGTAAAACCCAAGTTCTCTCGTGACAACCTGAGGCATTTCCTCATAGCGGAGGGAGAGGAGGAGGGGGAGGAGGAGGGGGAGGAGGGAGCGATCACTTGACTTTTGGCAAAAAAAACAAAAGAAAACTCCAGATAAGGGATTAAGAAGGGGAAATTAATACATTTGTGTCACATATAAAACAGTCCTGCATCGCTTTGAATGAGAACATGCGAATGCTCGCTGGCTGCGCACTGGGACAGGTGGGGACGTGGGTTAGGGGCCAAAAACTCCGCCTTCTGTTCTCTGATTGGTCCGGTCAAAAATCTACAGGAGAAATCGTTGTCTATGGGAGAAGTCCCAGACCCTAGTACGAAGCGAAGTGAAGGACAAGGGTCTGGTTTTAACCAGGCTAGTGAAGCACATAAAGTAGCCAAAAAAGATTTTAAAAAATTGAAAAGTCAAAATACATTTGACTCACCTTAAAGAAATCTCACTCGTGCATTTGGACTTAGAACTTCAGTTGGACTTGGAGGGGAAAGACTTGACAATAATATCTGCAAATGAATGACTTGGTTTTGCTGCTGGCCTCTGTTTTCTGAATACTCTTGTCTCTGTGCAAAGAAAAAAAAAAGACAATAACAAAAAATAAGGAAACTTTTTTTTAAAGTTAACGCTGTGACCAGGGGCGAATCTAGATTCTGACCTTTAGGGGTGCTTAGCCCCTAGTACTGACAATGGCTCTTAGCTTGAAAAATGTGCCCCACGGTGTGGTTTGTGAGAATTGCAAAAGCTTACAGCACCTGGTATTCCAAGGCTGTCTCCCATCCAAGTACTAGAACCGACCCTGCTTATCTTCTAAGATCAGACGAGAACGGCCGAGTTCAGGGTGGTATGGCCATTAATGAGGAGTTCAGACACAAATAGGATTTTTAAAGGATCATAGCAAACAAAGACTAAATTTATGCAACCAGAAGAGTCAACATATGCACGTATCTACATAGAAAAAAACACAAAACAAAGCACAACAGCTTTAATCAATAACCTTTAATTTAACCATTAAGCATGAAATGTAATTATGACAGAAAATGCTGGACTTACTCGGGGTTTCCTTGGTACAGACGAACATGTAGTACTTCCTGTTTATAACTGTTGTATCCATCTGCTCATAGAATCACCATTACATCCTCTAAACCATGTGTCAAACTCAAGGCCCGGGGGCTAATTGTGGCCCTCGTTGTCATCTTATCTGGCCCCCCAATATGTTATTTTAAATGTAAAATACTTTTATTGCTTTAAATTTTTCAGTAACCTTTGATTATTATGTCAAAAGTGCAACCCAGAATGTCAAATGGGACCAATCAAACTCTTGTTGAGGAACCTGCAGCCAAGAAAAGATGTTGGATATCTAACTTGTGTTAGGGTCCTGGCTCAGGGACCGTGGAAAGAACCCATTTGCAGACAGGACTCAGGAGGCAAAGTACAAAAATAAATACTTTAATTGTTCAAACAGAAAAAAAGGCTGACAATGGCAGCATAACTCACATAACTCAGGGAACTCGGGGAACAGGACTAGGATGAACCCAAAACGATGACGAACCGACCAAGACAGAACTCACAGAGGAACTTATATACACACAGGCAGGGCTTGGGACAAAGGTGAAAATAATCAGACTGATTGGAGCACAACACCAGGAAGGACCAGAGTGAACACTTGGGGAAGTAATAAATAACAGACCAGGGCAAGGGAACTAACTAAAACATGTAACATGAATAACTAAACTGGGGCTGAACAGAGAAGTAAACTAAACAGGAATTTAACTAATCTGGAGCAGGACAGGGAAATAAACTAAATCTGAAATAACTAAAATGGAGCAGGGTAGGTTGAATGGAAAACACATGGAAAGTCCAGGAGAGGGAGCCAACCTCACAGTGGGAACAAAGAGCTGACTAAACAAACAGAACACAGAAACAAAAACAGAAAGCTTAACAGGGCAAGACAAAGACACTAGACAACTGAGAGGAGACAAAGAACTAAATTAAACTCAAGAGAAGACTAAAAGAAACACAGACAGAACACAGAAACACCAGACAACAGAAGACAGACCATGACAGAACCTCCCCCTCAAGGGACGTCACCTGACGTCCCACAAAGCACAAACACAGAACGGGCGGGAGGATGGGGGAAAACACAAGGACGGAGGGCCAGAACAAACTAAACAAAAACCGACAGGGCAAGACCTGGGCAACGTTCAAAAACAGAAGAGTGGCCGGGCGGGCGGCTGACCGGGAGGCCATCCATTGCCAGGAGCCAGGTCAGGCGGTCGACCGGGAGGCCGTCCATCGCCAGGAGCCAGGTCAGGCGGTCGACCGGGAGGCCGTCCATCGCCAGGAGCCAGGTCAGGCGGTCGACCGGGAGGCCGTCCATCGCCAGGAGCCAGGTCAGGCGGTCG
>JBBPBX010021730.1:0-37305 GCA_038048925.1 Garcialebias charrua | reverse complement strand
ATATATTATATATATATATACATACATATATATACACTTATATATACATATATATATACATATATATATATATATATATATATATATATATACACACACATATAATAATATATATACACACACATATAATAATATATATATACACATATTTATCTTTTGGAAACCTTTAAAACAAAAATGTGATATCTGGGAGTGTGTACACAAAAACATGTCTGAATGAGGTCCATGTTATTTTATTCATATACTGTGATTTAGTGAGTTTATTGAAGTTATTTTGTACTGACTGAATTGCACATTACTGTTATAACAAAGCAAAAATAAATAGGCACCATTTGAAACTAAGGAGCCTTGTTGCCTTCTTAAGCTGAGCATTCAGAAAAAATGTTACACTCACTATTATTGATCTTATTTCAAAGAAGTGGTGAGGCATTTTCTGTTAGTTTGTATGCAGCAAAGTACAAGGGTGACAGCGCCAAGATGGCTGCCCTAAATCCTGCTCCGGAGCAGGCTATGCTTGGTCTACTGTATATAATGTCTATGGTTTGCACGGTCCAAACCGTTTACAGTAAGGCCTGTTAGCATGTTAGCTCCATACATTTTTTTTATTAAATGTATTCATTTTAAAATATAACACAAAAAAAAAACAATCACAAATGTGTGTATATGTTGCACACTTCAATAATAAGTCAGTGTGTTTGTTGTGGGTTGTTCTTTTATTGCTGAAGACTGTTGTTAAACAGACATGAGGGCAACATGAGCATTTCCTCCTTCCTCAGCCAAACATAGTACTTAATTACTGTCAGCTTGCTGAGTCAGGAGTGCACACTATATTTGATATGCCCTCTTGTGGCAAACTGTTGCCACTACATGCTTACCGAACATCCTCAGTTAAAGTGAGAGAATTAAACCTTGATGAGCAATTGCACTATTAAAACAGAACATCTTCCATTCTGTCACACTCCCCTCCAAATACAATGTCATCCTGACATTCAGGTACCAGCAATTTATATCACATAAATCAGTTCACATGTTCTTGAGATGTTTTACAAATAAACAGCACACTTCTAAGCAGGAGTCAGAGTTCACATGTTGAAAGAGATGCCATACTATATTCAGTCCCAAAATATGACATGTATCTCCTGTTACTGTCACATTTCTGTAATTGACGTCATTGTGCACGATGACAATCCATCACTTGATTCGCCTGTAGCGTAAATATCTGCAATCTCTTCTGAAAGTAAGGTACTTTGACAAAGAAGCAAGCTCTACCTAAAAGAATGTTGAAACTGACATCGTTGGTACCCCTATTATCTGGAATTTTAACTGCAATACAACATTTAAACATTTGCCAATCCTGTAAACCTTTTACCACTTTTAGCAGAATAGCAATGTAGTTTTATTCACCTAACATGTTAACTTTGCACACCATTGTAACTCATTCACATGACATGACAGGCTGTCCTAATTTATGATAAGTAAATCTCAACACGGGTTTTCTTGTCCGAGAAGGATACATTCTCATTCCATGAGGTGATGTGTCAGTCTCTTCTTGGTCACTTGGTGTTGATTGGTGAGGCGTATCTCCACTGTCCATACTCTCCACTTCTTCACCCAGAGTAGGTTGTTGCACTCTTCCACCACCACCATCATCATCATCCACCCTGTCACTTTGCATGTCTCCAGCATTTGGATGGAAATCTGGTGCCTCAGCTCTCAGCTGCCTCTCGGTGTGATGACTTGACTCCATGTTGTGATGCTGTGGATGTGGACTGATGATTGCTTCCCAGTCTTCATCATCATTATCAGAGCTGTCTTCATGCCTCTGTTTGTCTCTCTCCTTTCGGGGTCTTTCTGGCTGGGTAGGTTCTTTTGATGCTGAAGATGAAAGGAAATCACATGGGAGCAGTAGATTTCTGTGGATGACTCTGGTTCTCCCCTTCCCACTTTCTGGCTGGATTTCATAAACTGGGCTGTCCTGATGTTTCCTTTCTTTGATAACATACACTTGATCTTACACTTGGGCAGCACGGTGGCACAACTGGTAGAGCTGCTGCCTCTCAGCGAGAAGGTTGCCGGTTCAAATCCCGGTCCGGGGCCTTTCTGGGTGGAGTTTGCATGTTCTCCCCGTGCATGCGTGGGTTTCCTCCGGGTACTCCGGTTTCCTCCCACAGACCAAAAAACATGCTTGTTAGGCTGATTGGTGACTCTAAATTGACCCTAGGTGTGAGTGTGAGAGTGGATGGTTGTTTGGTGTGAGTGAGACAGGTCCCTCTTGTAAATGAGTCCCCGTGACTCAACGAGGCTAGCCTGTATAAATAAAGGTTGAATGAACGAATGAATGATCTTCCCAGAAGGCCCTTAGTTTTCCTGGTCCTCCTCTCTCATTCAAGTTCCGAACCAGCACTCTGCATCCTGGATACAACTCCACTCCATGTATTTTCTTATCATAAAGAGCCTTTCCTCTCATTGCCTGATTACTGGCTGTTCTGGATGCCAGCTGGAGCCTGGGTTGGCGACCAAATAAGAGGAAATAGGGAGCGTAACCAGTAGCTTCACTACGTGTGCAATTGTATGCATGGACCACCTTTGCTAGAGAAGATTTCCAATCAGTTTTCTCCATTTCTGGTATATGCTGCTGTGCCACTCTTTGCAAATGTCAATGCTAGAACCTTCAGTTTATTTTATAGATATACTTTTTATACTTTTTATACTACTATGCAAAAACTCAGGACAGTATTACACTTTTATTATTTCATTTTATGCTTATGTTCATTGGGTGTTTGGTGTTTTAGGGGTGTTTGGTGTTTCAGTGTTGGTGTTAATTTTCATACTTTTATACTATTATGAAAAAACTCAGGACAGTGTTACACTTTTTTACTATTTTATGCTTATGTGTATTAAATGTTTTAGTGTTTAGTGTTTAGATGGTTACTGTTGCACCGAGGGACTGAGAGAAATGCAATTTCGGTCCTGTGTATGTCCTGTACATATTGCAGTTCTGACAATAAAGTTGACTTTGACTTTGACTTTGATAGGCCTCACTCATTCTTGTCCTCCATTTTTCTGCATAGTCCTTGTGAGATGAGCTTCTGTCTCCCACCTTGAGACCGAACATGAGATCAATGGGGAGCCTGGGTTGGCGACCAAATAAGAGGAAATAGGGAGCGTAACCAGTAGCTTCACTACGTGTGCAATTGTATGCATGGACCACCTTTGCTAGAGAAGATTTCCAATCTGTTTTCTCCATTTCTGGTAGACTTCTCAGCATAGACAGCAGCGTCCTATTAAACCTTTCCACCTGGCCATTCCCCTGTGGGTGGTATGGTGTTGTTCGTGACCCCTTGACCTCACTGTACTTCTTTAGTGCTGAAAAGAGTTTATTTTCAAATTCTTTCCCCTGGTCATGATGCAGCTTTGTGGGAAAACCAAACCTTAGTACAAAATCACCAAATACCTTCTCTGCAGCTGTTTTGGCAGCTTTGTTTCTGCAGGGATATGCCTGGGCAAACCGGGTGAAGTGGTCCATGACTATGAGGATGTATTCATACCCTCCACTGCATTTTTCAAGGTGCAAGAAATCAATGGATACTAACTCAAAAGGGTATGTAGTGATTATATTAGTGAGGGGGGCTCGAGATGGCTTGTTTGGCCGCTTGCGTTTCAAACAACTGCAGACACGAGTCACATAGTGTTCCACATCACCCTGCATGTGAGGCCAATAAAAGCGATCTCTAATGAGATTTAGCACCCGCTCCACTCCAAGATGACCCATTTCCTCATGAAGCTCCTTATAAACAAGTTGATGGTATTTCTTTGGTAAAAGGAGCTGTGACCGGCTGGCTGTCCTACGACAGAGTAATCCATCTTCATCTACATACAATTTGTGTTTTTGTCTCATCAGAGCAGCAGCCTCTCTACTACCTTTGTACCTCACACCCTTTTGTATCCCCTTTGTAGTCACACATTTCAGTACTTCACCAATCACTGGATCATCTTGCTGTGCCTGTCTAATCGCTGATTTCGTTATCTCATTCACTGATGTCGGCACAGGATCACATTCCTCCGACACCAGACTGTTGATGATTGCTGGGCACAGCCAAGGTTCTGACTCCAGAAACTGAACTGTAACTGCCTGAATCATGCTGTTCATTACCTCTGGGTGTACTAGCTGTGTGCAAGTCTGCATGTATGTCTCCATGCTGAGCGGCATGCGAGAAAGACCATCTGCATCTTTGTTTGCTTTGCCAGGGCGATACTTTATTGAAAACTGGAAATCAGCAAGTCCTGCAACCCATCGATGAGTGGTTGCATTCAGTTTAGCTGTGGAGAGCCCGCGCGGGCATCGCGTTTTGTTTATATAAACAGCCCTAAACCGTTTCCCATTCATTTCCAATGGTAGTGTTAAACCACTACGGACGTAATATATTTTCGGCCACTACAGCCCTTGTGGCGCTGTTCGGACGTGACGCAGCGGACGTGACGCAGTTTATACATGCCCGGCTTCCTTGAAAAGGACAACTTCCCACTTTTAATCGGAGAAAAAAGAAAACAAACAAAAGAAAAGCGATCTTCACATGCATCCTTCACATTTTAAAGGTAAGTTATGCTGAGGGTGAAACATAAATATATGAAACATGTTTATCTTCGTGATTGCGTTTTTCTGACCGAACATATACAGTATTTATTTATGGCAGCGTTACTTTCTACCACAGTGTGCTCCTTTGTCTGGCGTTGGTCAGTAATAAAACTATTATGGCTTTATGTGTGGTTTATGTATCTGTTTTACACTAAAACAGAATGAAGACCATGGTGATTTCTTAAAAAGTAAGTGTTACAACGCTGCCTAACAAACACTAACTGTTAAGGATCAGGATTACTTTATGTTTGATTCACAGATTATGCTCAGTGTTTTTTATTAGAGTGAGGATAAAGTCAGCATTTTTTTCAAAATCATAGATTCTGTTTCAATCTTTGCAAAAATGTAATAATAATTAAAATAATAACAATATCAGAGAGAGTACACTGAAACACTGATGTCTGATTACAGTACAAGTAACTAAAAACAGATAAATCATTATATTTTATGTCCTTCCTGTCTGTAGCTGAACTTTGAGCACCTTTTGATGTTTAGAGCTAAATGAACAGAATGGAAAATGTATTTGTTTCCTTGCTGTAGGCCAATCGGCTGGTTTCCGTAAATATAATTTTTTTGAACTATCAGTACGTTAAATAATCAGTTGAGCTCTTATGCAAAATATATTTCAAATATTTTCAGATTTCTTTTAATGCATGATCTACCCTTTTTTTGCTCCATACTAGGCCAAAATGCAGAAGAAGAACATCTTTTATCCAGGAAAACAAAGAGTTATTTTCCGCAAGGGACCCCTTGGATTTCTTCGTCAGGACCCCTCTCCTGAGGCCAAAATTATAAAAAATAACCCTAGTATGCAGGACAAATCTGAGCCAAAGAGAGAGGACATTGTGCAGCAAAATGCTTTGTCTGTAGTTCGTCAAAGAGGAGGGGATGTCGCAGATGATTCAGAAGTGCTGGGAGACTAGAACCTCTAATTTGGCAAGTACAAAGGGAAGTCTTTCCAGTGGCTTTTAGAAAATGATGTGGGTTACACTTTGCACCTCATCAAAAACCTGCAAAAGGAGGAGGAAGCCGGCATCTGTATCACAGAGAGCCTTAACAAGGTGAACCTCCTGACTTTTGTGAAGTATGCTCTCAGTTTTAAGGAGATACAAGATGCCCTGGACTACGAAGCCAGCAGAGACAGCGTTGCAGCAACTCCTACTGAAGATGACCAGCTGGTTGGTTTTGGCTCTTGGGCCAAGAGCACTTGGAAGGAAATTTAGGCCAGTAGAGAACATGGTTATGCTGATGTCATCCTAAAGACGATCTGCCTTCCTGGGACCAGGATGAAGAAGCTGCAGCAGCACCTGCTCAAGAGACAGCAATCATCCTCCAGTTATACACCCACACCATCCAGTGTACCACATAAACCTCTGGGTGAGCAACTAAGAATGTTGTATTAACAATTTTAAGATGAAAGGACAAAAATTGCCTTAAAAACTGAATATTCCTCCCAAACTGATCCTTGATTTTTATATAATATAATTTTTTGGTTTCTCGTAGTGATGGAGGAGGACGAAGGATTGGAGGCTGCAATGCTGAGCATCTCACCCTCTACGCTCCTGCATCAGAGCAGTAAGCACACTATAGTTACACTTGATGAAATTCTAAAATATAATAAAATATAATCTGCTTGTGTTTAGTCTCTCTCCCATATTTGTCTCTGTGTACACAGTGTCAGGATCAGCGGAAACAGAGTGAACCCCAGTGTCAAACAGAGCAAAGACAAGTTTTTCTTTAAGTAGGTGATTTCAGGACTGGAGTGTTATTCTCTTTTACGACGAATAACCCTCCAAAACTGAGCTTTGATCTATTGTGTTCTTGTGTTCTGGCCACGTTCCGGTCATGTTCCTGTTACATTATTGCTGTTTGCCACCATTAAATAGTCAAAGGACTATGAATTGATGGAGATATTGTGCCAGCCTGAATGCTGGTGAGCATATATTCTGCATGTTTACTTTTTTTTTAATCAACACTAGTTACTAACAGCTGACATGTTTGTTCACTTAAGTGCTGTTGTTCCTCCTGCTTAGAGCGAGTATTTATGTAGTTGTTCACTTTGTAGTTTGTTGCATTTCCCACTTCTGGAAATTACTTTTAAAATATTTTCAGAGGTCTGATAAGCAGAAGGAATGAAAGTACAACTTTTTGAGTTTCCACTAACACCACCTGTTGTGTTCAATTGTGATTCATACAGTGACTGATACATTGTCTTTATTTAGGTCCAACTGCAACAGTGTCCAGGTGTTCAGACGCATCAGGTGATTCAGAATCCTCAACAGTTAACGGTAAAGAAATTTATATTCTATTACTGAAAATAAATCTGATGCTTTAATGGTTTTAGGCTACATAAAATCATTTGTTTACTTTCTTCTGATTACAGTCCTGGCAACCACACAACAGACATCTGTGGCCCTTCCATCACAACAGACACCCGTGGCCCTTCCATCACCGCTGTCATTTCTACTGAAGGAAAAAAGAGTGCAAAGAATACAGTTGTTTAAAGGTTTGTTTACACTTACCCTTAAATATCTATTTGTTGCATAAATAGCAATATCTGGATAATTTTCACAGCTACTTCATCTGTTGTCTAAAATTATACTGAAGCCATAAAGAAATAAGTAACTGAAAGATATCGCTCCTTTTCAGATTCCAGCACAAGTGCAGCTTCCACCTCTGCACAGAGACCTTTCCTTTGAGGACAGTGCTGAAGATGGTAAGAACTGACTGCATACAAAAAACAATTAATTTTTTTACTGAGTAGTTTGCTTTATCAACAACATTTCCACGCTGTCTGTCAAATATTTTGTAAACAATGTGGCTAATATTTGGAACACAAACAGTCTTTTTTTTATGGAACCCTAATTCCATGTATTTTTATTTTTTATGATAGTTCCCTCAGCTCAGCCGCCCTTTGCTGTCCCCCTGCCTCAACCTGACCATAACATTAACAGCTGGAACTGTTCTCGGCACCAGAAACTGTGGATGAAGACAGAGCTGCAAGATCTCGGCCTGTGGCCTGGGTCTCGTCCTGTACGTCATCTTGGATATGCAATTTCACTCTGGCGTCATCCTCCGCAGCCTGAGCTCATAGACACAGTGGCTGAGCTTCCCTCGCCCAACTTC
Source organism: Garcialebias charrua (assembly GCA_038048925.1). Lineage (NCBI taxonomy): Eukaryota > Metazoa > Chordata > Actinopteri > Cyprinodontiformes > Rivulidae > Garcialebias > Garcialebias charrua. The sequence continues at coordinate 29,543 of JBBPBX010021730.1, read as the reverse complement.
TTTCAGCTTCACCCATTTTTCATTTGGAAACCTGAAAATGAAATCATGTCCCGGCTGAAAAACAACTACAACCTTCCATGTCTTCATGGATGTCCTCATCCGCAGGTGGTTTCTGCTGGTGTGGCCCGGCCTCGGGTGATAGTTGGGACAAGTTTCTCCAACAGGTGAGCAAACACAGTGCTACGTATTTACATTTCTGGATTAAATTTAGGAAATGTATAAACTTATACTGATGAATTGTACTTACCTTATTGTGTTTCAGAGACTTCACATCCTCTGCCTCTGCGATCCTCACCAAGGAGTGCCCGCACTGGACCAGTAAAGACCGGTGGACGTGTCTTTGTGTTGGATCACACACGCTGGACACCACCTATGAAAGAGGCGATTGATGGCTTGCTGCAGAAACACCCAAGCTTCACATCTCACGGTATGTGAAGCACTTGGCAAAGCTCCTGAACACCAGCTCTTCGTTAAATACAAGCCCTGAAAAACTTGTGGAAACCCAGGAACTGTGGCACACTTTAACCAGTCAGTCAACCAGTGTGTCTGTGACCACCATTGAGCCGCCTGTCTTCAATCCACACGCACCTGCTTTGTCCATCCCTATTACACAGGACTCGTTAGAGAAAATTGTGGAGGGCATTTTAAATAAGCAGCAGCAACAACAGCCCGAGCAGAAGAAAAGACAAAGACTTGTCTTTCCTGTGGACAGCCAGTCTCGTTATGAGACTGATGGTTCCTCCATTCATTTTTTCTTCATGCAGGGACCTGTTCGTTACTTTTACTGCTCAAAAAAGGTTCATGGTACTTATGGTGCTGAGGGACTTTGCAATCCAAACATGTCCTTTGAGGAATTTTCTACCACAACTTTCTTTCAAAGGGAACTGCAGGAAACAAAAACGGGTGGAGGAAAAAAATGGCAAGAAGAGAAAAAGAACAGAATCTCAGCCAACAGGCCGTGTTTGCAGGTTTTGTCATAGGGAGCTGAAGCAGGGACCAACAGCCCACACATCCATACTGGGTTCCCTGGTGTGGCTGGAAAATATATATACAGTATTGTCCATCAAATGTTCTGTCCATTTATCAGTCACAGGGTATGGTCAGGGAGATGAGTTGGGAGGAGTTCTCCAAATCTCATTTTTATGAGGCAGAGAAACAGAGATGGGTGGCAGAGAGGAAAAAATAAAACTCATATAGTTCTATTGAGATGTTTATTTAGTTATTTTATTATTAATATTCTATATCTTCATATATTTATGCAAATAAAAAATCTGTATATACTGTAAATATGGGAAGTTAACATGTAAATATTTCACAGAAAGAAAACATGTTATAGCAAGGTCACAGTCTTTTTGGTATTTTCCTCATATAGTTCTATTGAGATGTTTATTTAGTTATTTTATTATTATTATTCTATATCTTTTCATTCATTCATTCAACCTTTATTTATACAGGCTAGCCTCGTTGAGTCACGGGGACTCATTTACAAGAGGGACCTGTCTCACTCACACCAAACAACCATCCACTCTCTCACTCACACCTAGGGTCAATTTAGAGTCACCAATCAGCCTAACATGCATGTTTTTTGGTCTGTGGGAGGAAACCGAATATATCTTCATATATTTATGCAAATTAAAAAACTGAAAATACTGTAAATCTGGGAAGTTCACATGTAAATATTTCACAGAAAGAAAACATGTTATATAGCAAGGTCACAGTCTTTTTGGTATTTTATCTATACCATGAATGTATTTTCAGGAAAGTCCTGAATGTTTTTATATTTTTTATGGAAGAATTCTGTACTTCATTTCAATTTTTGTAAAATAGTTGCCCAATTAAAGTTTGATATGATAAACTTTACCTTTGTAGTCTTTTATTTTGTACAGCTGTAACCACACCTATTCCAGGTGCATTTCTGACATGCTTTTGTACCTGTTTTGCACATTTGCACAATTATCCCATTGCTACATTTAATTTACTTGAGAAATTGCTTGAGAAATTTCTGCCAGGACTGGGACTTGAACCCACGTCCTGATGTCAGTCCATTACACCTATACGTGACTGGCCCACATATGTAAGAGGGTTATTGTCCGTGTAAACAGTAAATGTTGGTGCATAATAGAGATAATCTCTAAACCTCTCACATATGGCCCACTTTAAAGCCAGAAACTCCAGCTTCCCTGAATGAAGGTGGTAGTTTTTTTCTGGGGCTGTTAGTGTCCTGGATCCATATGCAATGACTGCCAGATTTCCCTGTTGCCTCTGATAAAGCACAGCACCAAGTCCCTCTTGTGAAGCATCACAATGTAAGATGAAGGGTTGTTCAAAGTCTGGATAACCTAAAACAGGTGGTTTCACCAGAAAATCACAGAATTGATCCATGCTGGCTGCCTCATTTGTCTTTGCTATTAGCACATCATCTGTAACTCTCAGATCATCCAGGAAGTTCTTGAGCTGGTGTTTCACATTATCATTAATGAGCCCTGTCCCCACAGCTCTCAGAAACTTTTTCTGAATCAGTTCTGGACCATAGTCTTCTTCTGAGCCAGGTTCTCTGGATGCAGCAAGCAATCTTTCTTTTAACTCTATTGCCCTAAATAAGAAGTTCTGTGGAGACTCAGTACTGTCCTGTGTAATATTTATTAAACGGTGGTACAGGTCAGTGGAGCTATCCTCCTTGTAATGGCCCCTTAACATTGTCTTCAACTGTGCAATAGTGAGGTCTGTTTTGATCTCCAGCATGTCACGAAGGGGTAAACCTGGACTGATAGCCCTGACCACAGCCTCTATAATCTCCACTTCGCTGTGATTTCTTTTCAGCCCCATATCAATCTGATGCATTAAATTTGAATAGGAAAGTTTGTCTCTCTGACCCCTTTCTCCAATTTGGCCATTGATTTTAAACTCTCTTCTTATGGTAACTTCAGGGGGCCTAGGTGAAAAAGGGTTAACTGGTTGTGTAGGCAGGTGGTATGGCCCTTGCTTTCTCACTTTGATTTCCAACCTTGCCATTTCTTCCTCTAATGTCTTTGTTGAAGCTTGGAAACTTGTCTGTAAGGTTGCATATTTTTCTCGTAAACTTTCAAGAGCAGCAGCATCCCCATCATCTGTATCATCACCATACTGTGGCTTCTTATGCTTGCTCACTTCTTTAGCTTTTGAAATCAATCTGTTGAGGAATTGATGAGCCACGTCCTCTTCTGCACTCTCAATAGCAGTATCAGCAGCTTCACTTATTAATCGGATCAGCGTATGCTTTTTGGTCTGATTGTCAGCAGAAATCTTTGCATAGAAACACACCTCTTGGAGCTGGTCCACTTTCAACTGCACCAGGGCCTCACTCAGCTGGTCTTGGATACTGAAATTAAAAATGCTGCTTCATTATTTGTATTTAAGAAATTAATCAAAACAAAATTATTACAGACATATATATAAATTGGAGTTATTTTTATTATGTTATTTGTTGATGATTTTTTTAAATTGACTGTTAGTAAAAGGGGGCAGATATATGTCAATACAATAAATCATGTGTGGAACGACAATTGTGTTGTACAACAAGTACAGAGCTTTATCATTTAAGAGGTTCCTGACTTTGTATAGAACAGCAATAGATCTCGCTACCCTTGTTTTTACTGAATTTATGTGTTGTTTCCAAGTCAGTTTGTCGTCAATGATGACACCCAGAAATTTCACTTCACTAACACGACAGATCTCAACACCGTCAATCAGAAATGGAATATCAACTGGTTTTTTTAACCAAATATATATTTAGTTTTATCTAAATTAAATGACAATTTATTTAGATTAAACCAATTTTGTATTTTTGCTAATTCTATCTTCATAAACTCAAAAATCTGTATAATATCATGACCAAAACAAAAAAAATTGTATCATCAGCAAAAAGGATACATTTGAGAAGTAATGACACCTTAACCAAATCGTTAACATACAGAATAAATAACTTAGGTCCAATGATAGAACCCTGGGGGACTCCACATGTAATATTACAGAGGCTGGATCTTGCATCATTTATTTGCACAAATTGTTTCCTGTTACTGAGATAGCTAGTTACCCACTGCAATGCTGGTCCTCTCACACCATATTTACTCAACTTGTTGATGAGAATGGTATGATCCACAGTATCAAAGGCCTTTTTCAGATCAACAAAAATCCCAAGACAATATATTTTTTTTATCAACAGCTGTAGTAATCTGTTCAACTAATTCCAATTTCAACGAATTTCAATTTTAAGTGTATGCTTGATGTAAATTGTAGTTTGCTGCTCAGGACTGTTAAACAACTAGCTCTGTAGTTTCACCTGCATCCTGTTGGTAAATTACAGGACGCACAAGCAAACCTGAATACCACTCGCTGCCTCACAAGCTGCTTTTTATTATTCACTTGTCGAGACCGGATCAATTGCCATACAGTCTCTGTCTATCTGTAAATTTCGCTTGTTCCGCCCGTAATTTCTGATCCACTCGAGATAATTTAAAGGGGACCACATATAGGTCTTTAAAATTTTTATGTTATGTCTGTGTGCTATCTTGACAATATTAATTCATTTTAATACACAAAATAATTCTTAGATAATTAATTATACCCTTTTTAATTCTGCCATTTTTAACTTTCGTTTTGAACGACCGGTTTCTGATACTGAGTTCTGAAGTCCACGCCCTTCAACGATCTGTTTACGCCCTCTGTAACAGCCAGTATCTGTAATGTGTTGTTGTTTTAAAATTAGCTCTTTTTTTATTACTCATTTGACTTACTGTTAGTGCTAGCTTAAGATAACTTACCGAAACCCGTCTGAGCGCGCCGCAATTTTTAGCATGAGACCACCCGAATCCGAAGCTAATGTTAGCTTGTTCCTCTTCCGGTGTTCGCCAGCTCCGCTCGTTGCACGCGGAGATTTTGGGAGTTATCGCTGTTCCAGTCAAGACAACACAAAGTTCACCAAGTGTCTCCCGTAAATTAATCCGTAAGGAGAAGGTCCTCGCTGCTGCGAGGCTGCAGCGAGGCTGTACAGTTGAAGCTCCGCTCCATCGCGCCAGAAGAGGGTCCCGTTGCCGCCGGTCCCTACGCCGGGGGTCTGCTCGTTTAATTTTTGCCGGCTGCGCGTTGGGAGCGATCGCAAATACACTAAAAATTGAACTAAAACATAAAAATAACAATTATACTTTATTTATAAAGCCATTTAAAAAAAACACAGCTGCAACAAAGTGCTGTACACATGAAATTAAGAACATATAAACAAAAGATGAGATGAAATCATGAAAAACAACAGTCATGTGTTTAATACAGAAGTGGGTTGAGCCTAACCAGGGGTTGCTAGGTGAGGGGCTGGACTCAGGTTGTGGTGGGTTGTCCTAGCGCTTGTGACGTCACAAGCGCGATTGATTTCAAAACGAAACCTAAATTATCACAGTAAAATAAATCTACTTAGAGTAAATAAACCACTGGGTGCATTTTTTTGGCCTTAGGACTGTTTTTTTATGAAGTAAATACCCAAAGTTGAGTAAAAAAAACATTAAAAAGTGAATTTTGCATGTGTGGTCCCCTTTAAACTGAGAGAATGTCTCATTTTAAGGGAAAAATATGTTTTTCAAAATTTCATGGTGTCAACAAATCCCAAAAAAGTTGGGACAAGTCCATTTTTACCACTGTGTGGCATCCCCCCTTCTTCTTCCAACACTCAACAGACGTCTGGGGACAGAGGAGACCAGTTTCTCAAGTTTAGAAATAGGAATGCTCTCCCATTCATGTCTAATACAGGCCTCTAACTGTTCAATCGTCTTGGGCCTTCTTTGTTGCACCTTCCTCTTTATGATGCACCAAATGTTCTCTATAGGTGAAAGATCTGGACTGCAGGCTGGACATTTCAGTACCGGATCCTTCTCCTACGTAGCCATGATGTTGTGATTGCTGCAGAATGTGGTCTGGCATTATCTTGTTGAAAAATGCAGGGTCTTCCCTGAAAGAGATGACGTCTAGATGGAGCATATGTTGTTCTAGAACCTGAACATAGTTCTCTGCATTAATGGTGCCTTTCCAGACATGCAAGCTGCCCATGCCACAAGCGCTCATGCAACCCCATACCATCAGTGATGCAGGCTTCTGAACGGAGCGTTGATAACAACTTGGGCTATCCTTGTCCTCTCTGGTCCGGATGACATGGCGTCCCAGTGTTCCATAAAGAACTTCAAATCGTGACTCATCTGACACAGAACAGTCTTCCATTTTGCCACACTCCATTTTAAATGACCCCTGGCCCAGTGCAAACGTCTGAGCTTGTGGAGCTTGTTTAGAAATGGCTTCCTCTTTGCACCGCTTTTTCACCAACACACGAAAATATGAACACATCACTCCTGTCCTGTCCTCTCTACACTGGCTCCCGGTTCAGTTCAGGATACAGTTCAAGCTGCTGCTGTTTGTTTTCAAAGCTCTGAATGGACTTGCTCCTCTCTACATCTCAGAACTTTTGAAAGTCCATCAGCCCGGCAGAGCTTTACGATCTGCCAGTCAACACCTGCTGGAGGTGCCTCGCTCAAGGTACAAACAATGGGGAGACCGGTCCTTTTCTGTTGCCGGCCCAAAAGCCTGGAACAGTCTCCCCCTTGAGCTGCGTGCCACCTCTGATCTGACTCTGTTCAAAACCAGACTGAAGACCCACTTGTTCAAAAAAGCTTTCAGTGTGTAACTTTTATTACTTTTGGTATTTTAGTATTTAGTATTTTTATTTCCACTGCCTTCTTTTATTGCTGCTGTTTTTATTTTCACTGATTTATTGTACCTGTTTTTATCTTTTCTATCCTGTTAAGCACCTTGGTCAGTGCAAAGTGTTGTAGGAAGGTGCTATACAAATAAAGTTTATTATTATATTATTATTACTGTAGAGTTTCAGTTGGCAACGGCAGATGACACGGTAGATTGTGTTCACTGACAATGCTTTCTGGAAGTATTCCTGAGCCCATTCTGTTATTTCCTTGACAGTGGCGTTCCTGTTTGAGGTGCAGTGATGTTTAAAGGCCTGGAGATCACGAGCATCCAGTAGAGTTTTACGGCCTTGACCCTTACGCACAGCGATTGTTCCAGATTTTCTGAATCTTTTGATGTTATTCATTCAACCTTTATTTAGTCAGGTTAATCTCATTGAGCCTCGAGGACTCATTTACAAGAGCGACCTGCGACAAACTAAAGAATGATGACAACAATAACGGTAGAAATTTCCTTAAACAATCTACAATAGACAAACATAAGAGAGAAATACAGATTTTTTTAAACAAATTAAAACAAAGTATCAAAACAAGGTAGATGTAGAAATCAGAAACAGGAACATATCTGCATTGGTTTTTGCCAGGATTCCAACAGATTCTTAAAACCATAACTTAATGATAACTTGATGATAACTTAAAAGTCTTTGCTATTTTACGCTGGGTAACACCATTCTGGTATTGCTGCACTATCTTTCTGCGCAACAATGGTGGAATTGGTGATCCTCTTACCATCTTGGCTTCTGAGAGACACTGACACTCTGAGAAGCTCTTTTTATACCCAATCATGTTGTCAATTGACCTAATTAGTGTTAATTGGTCTTCCAGCTTTCGTTATATCCTCAATTTCCCTTTTCCAGCCACTTATTGCTACATGTCCCAACTTTTTTGGGATTTGTTGACGCTGTGAAATTTTGAATCAACATATTTTTCCTTACATATCCTCCACCATCACCCTCAGCACTGGCTCTCCTCAAGGATGTGTGCTGAGCCCTCTTCTGTTCACTCTGCTCACATATGATTGTACAGCCACACATCCAGGCTGTCATATTGTTAAGTTTGCAGATGATACAGCTGTGGTGGGATGCATCACAGATAATGATGAATCCAGCTACAGACAGGAGGTGGAACATCTGGAGAGCTGGTGCAAAGAGAACAACCTTCACATGAATGTGAAGAAGACGAAGGAGATGATTGTGGACTTCAGAAGGAACAAACACACCCACACCCCACTGTATATAGGTGGATCTGCGGTGGAGGTGGTCTCCAGCTACAAGTACCTGGGTGTACACTTGAATGATAACCTCAGCTGGAGCAATAACACCACCAGCCTGATCAAGAAAGGTCATCAGAGACTCTACTTCCTCAGACGGCTGAGACGAGCTGGTCTGAGAAGCTCAGTCCTCACCTCGTTCTACAGGTGTGCAGTGGAGAGCGTCCTGTGCTCCAGCATCAACGTGTGGCATGGAGGCTGCACAGTTGCAGAGAGGAAAGCTCTACAAAGAGTGGTGAAGGCTGCACAGAAGTCTGTGGGAGTCAGTCTCCCCACCATCACAGACATTTACACCTCCAGATGCAGAAAAAGAGCCACCTGCATCATGAAAGACCTCACTCACCCAGCACACTCACTCTTTGCACCACTCCCCTCGGGACGGAGGTTGAGGAGCATCAAATGTAGAACCACTAGACTGAGGAACAGCTTCTACCCTGAGGCTGTCAGACTCATGAATAAATAAATAATAAGAATAAACACTGCAAAATGTCACATCATACTGATACTGATCTGTTTCTTGTTGCTGCGTTCATCTGTGACCATCTGCTCATGTTCGTGCTGCTGTTTATAATGATGTTTTTCTACTACATTAGGGCTTAGTGTATTACTAGCTGATGTGATGTCTCTCTTAGTTAATCCTAGATGTTATTATTGTTTTTCTCTTGCATTTGTTGTTGGATGTAACTGGGACCCTGTGTACATAATCTCGTTTTCAACACATGTACTACATGCGGTGCAAATGACAATAAATTCTCTCTGACTCTGATATATATATATATATACACAGCAGCATTGTGTATGGAAGACAGCACAATTACTAACCTCCATCCGGGTTCTTGGGTGGCTTTAACATCTTTCTTCCAAACACCGTAAAACTGAACCATAGAGCAAAAGTGTTCCCATCTCTTCTTTAATTCTGTCAGACGTTGCCCTTATCCAGGATCCGCCATAGCTCATCCATCACCTACGGCGCACGGAAGCATTAACACCTGCCACAGTGCTTTTTTTTTGAGAAACCATAATAAAAAGTAAACCACTTACATTGTGAATCTCTTTGAAGCATGGTTTTACCAAAGGAGTGGATGTCTGGGGAGGTGGAGGTGCTCTTTGAGGTGAAGAAACAGTTCCGGTTTCATTTGATCCAGTTGTATCTGATAAGGTGGGATTTTCATCCTAAGGAGAAAAAAAAAGAAAAAAAAAAAGATTGTTACAGGAGTTACAAGCAAAATGTGTTGTGCTAGGTGTTTTCAGCTCAAAGGTGGTAAAAACTTGCCTCTTTGTGAACATGAGCCCACAACTGTTTCCTCCTCATAAAGTTTTCTGGCCCTGGAAAAAGGTCTCGTAAATCATCACGACTGAGGGTCTGTAGCAAGACCTCATCTATGTTGGCAGCTGTAAACACAAATTATTAACTTTCAGAATTATAAAGTTGAGTTTACAAAAATTAAATAAATTATTTTCATATTTAAAACAAGTGTCAGTGTGAACAACAAACAATTCAGTTTGACAGTAATTTACATAATATATTTCATTTAAATACATAAGCATGGCTTACCATTTAGAACTGATATTGTAAAATCATCCAAACCATCCAGGATTTTCTTGTTTATTTAACTGCACTTTTTCCTGAGGACAGAAAGAAAGATGTCAAAGGAAAAACGGAACCAACTTACTCTGGCTTCTAACCCCAGTTTAACAAATTTGATGAAAAGTTAGTTAGCTGTTAGCTACAGTGCTGCTCACTAAGTCCTCACGTGATCATGGATCGATCTCTGCAGGTCGGATCGGAAAAATCCGATACGTAAATTATGCTGGTATCGAAGCAGAATACTGATACCGGAGCGGCCCATTCCCTATAAAGTTAACTTCATCCTGACCTAGTTCAACGTCTTTTGTCATAATTTGTCTGAAAATAATCTTAAAATAAATATATAAGTTATGATATCATTAAAAAAATGTACAGTACATATAGATCATGCCATTACCTTTCAGACGTTTTGTTTTTTCCTGTTGGCTTTAATTTCATAAACTAAACTGGAATTCAATAAAATAATTCTAATATTTTAATGGTTTTTTTTCAACAGAAAATATAAAATTGTCCGTTTAGACTGTAACTATGGTCATTTCTTAACCTCATTAGCATCAAGCTAACTAGCAAGCTAGCATGTTTTAAGGCAGCTAACGACTCACGGTGCACTATTAGAATTGATTAAACAAAACATGGTCACCAGGCTGTAATGAGTGCAGTAATTCAAAACTGTAAAAAATCTGAATTTGATAAAATAAAAATGTCTCATTACCTTAGCTGAGTTTGGTCCACGTGCTGCTTCTCTCTGCTGACTGCTGTGACGATGCAAGACTCCAACAGACGCAACCAAATGAGAGCAAGGAGGGGGGAAACAGGTGCAGAACATAGCAGTCTGTTTCAAGCTTATAAAAAGCGAAAATGATGTGCATAATAATGTCATAGTAGAACTATAAATTCTACATTAAATATTATGCCTGTTGTAATCCCCTTTTTAAAGATATTACTATGCAAGTTAATGACAGTGTTGGTATAACCCACCCCCTGCCCTCTAGCATGGATGTGCCCGCCCGCCAAGAGTTCAGAGTTCAAATTATGATTTTGGACAGGAAGCACAGATTGTTCTTAAAGGAGCTGTATGTAACTTTTCTAACAATATATTTTTAACATATTTCTTCACTCTGTCACTACCTCCTGACATACTGATTTTAGACAAGAAATCTCTGAAAAAACTATTGTCCCCTTGCTTCTCTAAAAGTAAGGTAAGATGCAATGTTGGATGAATGATCAGTTTAAATTATAACATTTGATCTGAACTAGTCTATATTTAATTTTAATGTCTGTTGACATCATATCTACAGGAAGGAGCCAGTGCAGAGAGAGATAGAGACAGAGAGAGAGAGAGAGAGAGAGAGAGAGATAGAGACAGACACAGAGAGACAGACAGCATAGGTTTAAGTTAGCAGAAACACAATAGAAAGGAGCAGAATTATTGCTGAAATGGCAGAAAAAAATTAATTTGGCATAAACAAGGTAAAGGTAGCTGACACAAATTGAAATTAGCACCCAGATGGTTAAAAGGATGTAAAAATGTCAAATTAGCAGAAAAAAGCTTACAAGTACAAAAAGGGACAATTTGTTATAAAATAGCTTAAACAACAAATATGGGTGTTAAAATTACTCAAATGTAGCTTAACATGCTAATTTTAACAAAATAAATTGAATTGGCATGTGTTTTGCTAAAGTATGCAGAAAAATATTGTATTTTGTTGTATCCATCCATTATCTATACTGGCTTCTTCCTTTCAGGGTCACTGGGGCCCATATCCAGCAGTCACAGTGCGAGGAGCGGGGTACAACCTGGACAGGTCGCAAGTACATCACATTATTTTGTTGTAAAATAGCTAAAATTGCTAGAATGTGCAGTAAAACAGCTGAAGTGTAGCTGAACATGCTGATATAAGCAAAAAGAAGTAAAAGGAGCACATTTGCTAAACTAAGCATAAAGCAAACGAGAGCCACCAAAATGAGAATTTGACTTAAAAAGGCTAACTTTAATTAATGGCAGCTGAACATTAGCTAAAACTGCAGCAAATAGCCGAAAGATAAAGCAACTGCAAGAAGCACCAATAGCTCAAATTAGCAGAAACAATCACAAAAGTAGAAAAAACAGAAAGAAGCAAAATTATATCTAAAATAGCAGAATAAAGCTGTAATTAGAAAAAAATCCTAAAATTAGTTCAGTTAATAATTAGCAAAGTCAAAAGAGCAGAAACAGAACAAAATGTGTAAGGTGCTGTAAAGATTTTGAAAGATTTTAAATAAGGGTATTGAAAACAGCTCCATTCATTTCCAATAGGAAAAAAAGTGGCTGAAAAGCAAAATGGCTATTAAAAGATGAATAGCTGAAATATCAAAAGTCACAGCCAGAATGCCCCGAAGGAACTGAACATTTTGATATATGAATTGTTAGCACAAAATTTTGGGAATGAGATGCTTTTAAACAAAATGTATGGAAGACGTATAGTAACGAGTAAAAAGAGAAACACGTAAACAATGCGGTGAATGCTTGTATAGCATTCCCACAAAGATCAATCATTAAAACAACTATGAAAAATCCCACGACCCACATATGAACTCGTGCCATGAATGTTTTTCATTATTAGGTGTCTCTGTATCATAAGTGTGACTTGAACAATTGTTAAAACAGTTTTTGTTACACTTCCCAAGACTTTTGTGCATAATTCAAAGCAAAACTCTATTGTAGCAGTAAAAGAAACCTGCACACTACTGTCAGAAAATCATAAATTTGACAGTAAAATATTAACATCTAGAAAGTTCACACATTTTAAAGTCTCAAAAAGGTGTGTTTTGAGCACATTGTTGTTGAATGGGTTAAGTTTTGGAACTCAAAGTTGTCATTGACTTGTGTAAGAAATCAACAAATTTTGTAAGTTGAATATTATGAATATTATGTGAATAAACCATCTCAATTTTATTTTTCCTGTATTGTCTTTATTTTGGCATGAGATAAGCTGAGATATCATTGAGATACATTTTTAATTCTTATTAAGACTCATGTGAGCGCTTGCACTCATCTCCGTTTTCTTTTGGCTGAGAACTCAAATGGAGAGCAATGAGAGACAGCCATGAGAGAGTGTGCTTCCAAGGATATCAAATTGAGACAAATTTGAGAGCAGCACATTATGTCTCATTTTTCTCACAACTGAGACAAGAAAAAGAGACAGCTGTAAGAGAATTTAGAGAACTCGCACAGTGCTCACTGTGAGACATATTTCTCAGGAGAGACATTTGAGAAGAATGAGAAAACCACTTTGGTCTTGATTAGTGCTCATTGATGTCTAGGATCCGTAAATGTGACATAAATGAGATCTTATCTTCAATTTTGCTTTGCTATGGGAAACATTATCAGTGACAAATTGAAATGTAAAATACATAAAGATTATAAAATGCAAAATAATAAAAATACATTTAGTAAAGTTAATGATAAGCTAGTCTAAAGAGATGTGTTTTCAGGGCTGTCTTGAACAGAGAAAGGGAGGTGGTGTTTCGAAGACCTGGCGGTAGAGCGTTCCAGAGGTGAGGGGCAGAGCAGGTGAAGGCCCGGAGCCACAACACCTGCTGCAACTGGGATTTTCAACTGGTGGCCCACGGACCACTTTAAGTTTGTTGGAGGACGTTTTTCTGGCCAGCAGGAGTGACTTTATAAAACTAAAAACTTCTAATGATTTTTAACATTTACTGCTATTTTTACATTTTAAGATAAAATAAAATACAAGATTCTTGTAAAGAAGGAAACATTTATATAGTTTTGCCCAGTTTCTAAAAACTAAAATGATAAACTATGCAGGCCTATGTGATTTATTTTTTTAACTGTAGAAAAATTAGGTATCCTACTTAAAAGAAATAAAGCATAAAGTGAAAATATGTTTTACTCCTTGTAATGTAGGAAAACTTCTAAAACTAACCCTTCCAGTTGTTATAAGAACCAATAAAATTCAGTTTTATGTCAGTTTTGGTCAAAGCTTGAAAGAGGGACCAAAGAGCCGCATGTGGCTCCTGAGCCGCAGGTTGCAGACCCCTGATCTAGAGTGACAAGACCACGTTAAAATGAGCTCCAATAAGTGGAGGAAATATGGGAAAAATATAATAAAGAATGGGAGAAAGAGCACACACTTAAAGCATGATTCAGGATAGAGATTAAAGAAAGTTTTTTGTTGACTTAGCTTACTATGAGTTTGCTGTTTAATTTTAATTATATTTTTTAATTTGTACGCATCCTTTATGATTGTCTGTTGTTGTCGTTGTCCATTGTTGTCATCACTCTTAGTTTAAAATTCAGGTCTCTCTGGTAAATGAGTCCCAGAGGCTTAACCCCAAAATTACACTACATGCGGCTCCGCTCCGCCCCGCTCCGCAGGTCGCAGCTGAGCGAGTCCAATTTCCACTACCTGCGCTCTGCTCAGGTCCGACTGGATGCGCCGCTCCGAGACGCATGCGCGGGAATTGCGAGATCGCGCGATAAATCAAGTGATAAATAAGTAAGTCAGAACAAAACAATTCACTCGGTGGAAGAAGGAGAACAACTGTAGAGACTGCTGCCTTGATCTTCTCTCGTAAATGAGCTACAGGACATGGTTTGAGCAACAGGAAGTGATGTATTACATTTCAGAATAAAATACTTTATTTATTTCTTGTATTTCTTTTTATTTCTTGTATTGCGTTTGTAGGCGTAGTCATAAATGATAGTTTGACAGCATTTTTGTACAAATAAATCCGTATAGAGCTAGGATTAGTCCGCCCGTGGTGATTTTATTTTGTAAATACGGAAGTTGTGCTCGTTCCTTTTCCTGTTGGTGCGACGTAATCTTCAAAAGTTGACTCCGGCACAGCTCCGGCGTCCGGCAGAAATAGAAAAATTTCTAATTTTGACGGACTGCCGTCCGCTCTCCGCAGCTCGCCGCCGCCGTGCGGAGCCAGTGTAAATTCTGTCATTGATTATAATGGGTGCGTATTTGCTGCGGAGGTCGGACCGGAGCGGGGCGGAGCCATAACGCGTGTGGTGTAATTTTGGCATAATGGGATTGTCTCTCTGGTAAATGAGTCCCAGAGGCTTAATGGGATTAATTTGTGTAAATATGCCAAATGTATTTTTATTTTTTAGAGTGGATATGTTCTTCAAAGTCTTTAGCATAATTTTGCTATATGTAATGCCATAATTAACTGTATGTTTATACCGTTTAAAAACGGCCCTTGTTTTACACGATGGGGTGGGTTGCCAGCTGGGCTTGTTTTGGGCTTGTTTTCATGGGGTTGGTCGCTTGTTTCTCTCGCGATATACTGGCAGATAGAGACAAAGCCGAAAGCGCACAGTTTAAGAGCAGAGGAGAGCCAAACATTTCAGCCGCGCCCGCGCTCAGTTTTATTTATTTTTCGGTGGAGGTGACTAGGGTGAGCCGCGCGCTAAGTGTGTGTGGAGCCGCACGCAGCTGGCTCCGAGCAGAGAAACATTTCAGCCACGCGTTCGTTTTTTTTTTTCCCCATCCGTGGGGATGAGAAATGTGAGCCGTGCGCGTGTATGTGTGGTGGGTGGGGGGTGTCAGCTGAGTGTTCAGCATGAGGCTGCTTTTATGTTTTCAGCTAATGCACCTGCAGTGCGAGCTGCTAGTTTAGCATTACATCAGCAGCCGACAGGTGTTTGGAGTGTTGGGTAGGCGGGGCGCTCGGTTCTGTTGAGGGGGCGGGGCGCCCCGCCTATATAATGGTAGGGGAAACACTGGATGCCGTATTTGCAGAAGATGTGACCTAGAGGAAGGAGGTAAATGAGGAAGAGGAGGGGTCCGAGGACAGAGCCTTGGGGGACACCCGTGGAGACAGGGGAAGACTGGGAACGGAAGGATTTAAGCTGAATGAATTGGAGTGCGGTCAGAGAGATAGGAGTTGAACCAGTCTAACGGTGTACCTGAGATGCCAATGGAGGTTAGTCTGTTGAGGAGGATAGAATGACAGATGGTGTCGAAGGCAGGGAGTTCAACAAGGATGCTGGGGGCAGTATTTGGTCCAAGGTGTTTATGAATTGAAATCTTTTCATTGAAATATGACATCAGGGAGTTGCAAAATTCTGTGGAAACCATGTGAGAGGGTAGAGAGTTAAGAGATGAGACAGAACGGTGAAGGAGAGAGAACAATGTCTTTGAGTTACCAACATTGGAACTGATGATGTCAGAGAAGTAGCTGGATTTGGCTTGAGAAATACTGTTCTTGTAATGGATGAGGTGGTTTGCATAAAGTTCCTTGTGAATTGTGAGACCGGATTTTTCATAGAGACGCTCTAGCCGCCGACCTTTGGTTTTCAGGGAGCGGAGTGCTGGAGTGAACCAGGGTGCAGAGTTGGAGAAGGAAACAGTCCGGGTTTTCAAAGGAGCAACAGAGTTCAGGATGTTGGTGAGGCTGGTGTTGTAAAATGTGACAAGATCATCTGGGTTGGAAGAATTGAAGGTGGAGAAGGTATTATTAATATGAGATAAAAGAGTGTCATGGTTGATATTCTTGATATTACAGAAGGAAAGAGTGTTGAGGTTTCTCTGAGGAAAATTCAAGATTAACATTGAATGAAATCATCAAGTGATCAGTAAATGGAAGTTCATCAGAAGAACAGTTAAGAGGAGAAAGTCCACAGCAGCAGAGTAAGTCCAAGGTGTGGCCCTGTCTGTGGGTTGGAAAGTTGATGAATTGTTGAAAGCCACAGCTGTCTAGGCAGGATGTGAAGTCTCTGGTGAGATGATGTCCAGTTAACCAGTGAATACAGGGTGTAATGGTGGGTACAGTAGTTACAGTCAGTTGAGAATCTTAGCGCTCCATGGTAGGCAGCATCCAACATCTGCAGGGTGCTTGTAAGAGTGTTCATGTAAATAATGTCACCGTAGTCAATGGAGGGAAGGAAATAATGCAGTTAATGTTGAACAGAAACATAAATGAGGACATGTTGCAACCCTCAAGTATTGACAACTTTTGACCTCTTCGACATAGTGTCTTGGAGATATGGTAATAATAACAATACAGTATACAGTATATAAGACGTTTTAACACATCTAGCTAAATATGAGTTAACACTATACTGTCTGAACTTCTTTAATAGTTTTGTCAGCTACATAGCACTAAAGTTTACAGTACAAATTCAGTGTTTCACCTTAACTTACCATGGCAGGCTGCTCATCTCGTCCATGTTTTTTTGTTGACGGGAGGGACGGAGACATGTCTGAGCGCAGCTTATACAACAGTTTTTGAGTGGGGGCGGGAGGGGCTCAGCACGAGGGAAGAGGCGCCTTTAGCTTTTTAGCTAGAGCGCCTGTATTGCGTTACGTCAGTGGTGCTGACGGCTGGTGTTGCGTTCAGTTCAGAAGGCAGGGCATTGGTTCTGTTAATGAGACGGGGCACCCTGCTTGTATAATGATAGGGGAATCACTGATATAGTTTTTGTTGCATCGGAGGATGTATTAACCACACAAAGTTTTAATCATGGTGTAATTTATGTAAAAATGTTGTTTGCTTTCAGCTTGAAGTGTTTTGTACCTGATGTCAGAAAATTAGTGCTTACTACCATTGTTTACTTTTATAAATTTAGTGATTTTTCTTCCTAGTTTGCTGAAATTTGAGCTACCGTTTAATTGCGGATTATACTATAAGTGATATACTGTATATTTTTTTTAAATCTTTACCAGAATGAGTTAGAATTTTTTTTTGACTTAGTTCAGAGTATTTCAAAGATAACCCAATCCTAGTGATGCAGAAGTAAGGAAAAATATTTTTCTGCTTGAGTTTATATGTACTGTAGTTGTCATGCGTTTGTAAATTTTTAATAAATGTTAAAAAAAAAATTAGGTTTGCATGTAATTTTAATACAAATTGCATGTCTGGAATTCTGGATGTCACAACTGAATGTTTCTTTTTGCTTTGTTTTATCTAGTCTTTTGTTGTACATGTATTCCATTTAGTTCTTGTGCAACATTCTGGTGTGTTGAGAGAAATACAAAAAGAGAAGTTGTTCTAATTCTAACGAGACTTGACCATTAACTTGAGCAAACAAGCGAGAAACAGGAACTACCATCTTATGTAAATTTGTTCTTTCTTGAGCCTAATAATCAACAAATTTTGGACCCGATTTCTCATATTTGATGGGTGTTTGTTTACAGTCAGAGTATACATAGGCAATGAAAAGGAAGCCTGTATTTTATAAATACTTTTTACTTTATCTGAAGAAGAATGTGCCAGATTTCTTCTCATCCCTTACTGGAAGTAATCAAAATGTCAGAATGTTCGTAAACAAAGCCAACCCAGTGATATGTGTGGCTGCAGTACAGTATTATAGTCATGTAGCACAATTAGCACAATTGTGTAGTTTTGCAAACATTATTTAGGAAAGTTTTTCCAAGTGTGGCTGCAAATTTTACTGCTGCAGTCTAGAATAGTTCAGGATCCAAAGGCCTGTATAAGGTTTCCATATTTCATTCCATAATTTTTTATTTTTTTGTCAGTCATTTCAGAAAGTGAAACTCATATACATGTACTGTACTGTACAGTATTACATACGGTAGATTTATTACACATAGAGTGAAACATTTCAAGCCTTTATTTCTTGTAATTTTGATGATTATGACTTACAAATAATGTAAAATCAGAAAATTAGGACATAACGCCACTTTTTTGTACCTTTGTCAGTGTGAAGTCCTGCTGGAAAATTAAATCATATAACTTGTCAGCAGAAGGAAGCATGAAGTCTCTAAAATATCCTGCTAGATGCTGCGCTGACTGTGAACTTTAGAAAACACAGTGGACCAACACCAGCAGAGGACATGTTCCCAAACCATCACTGACTGTGGAAACTTCACACTGGACTTCAAGCAATGTGCATTCTGGATCTCTTCCTCCAGACTCGGGGACCTTGACTTCCAAATGATACGCAACATTTACTTTCATCTGAAAAGAGGACATTGACCACTGAGCAACAGTCCAGTTGTTCTTCTCCTCTGTGGGTAAGACACTTCTGACGTTGTCTCTGGTTCAGGAGTGGCTGGACTTGAGGAATGAGACATTTGTAGCTCATGTCTAGGAGTTCATCAGCCGATTAGGGTTTGACACAGTGAGTCTCCATTGCTGAACCTTTTGTTGATATTCTAATTTTCTGAGACAATAAATGTAGTTTTTTTTTCATTTGTAAGTCACAATCACCAAAATTACAAGGAAAAAAGGCCTTGAATACTTCATTCTGTGTACCGTAATAGTCCTATGTAGTTCAATTTCAAGAACCTTTATTATCCCCAAGAGGCAATTTGTTTCACAGTCAGACGGTACATAAAAACATCCATACAGGGGTTTAACAATACAGTACATCAGTTTAAATCGATAAATCAATTCAATGATTAATGATTCAGTTAAATCCTGGCAAAACTAAAACGTCGATTCATATCATCATTTTTTGAATACGCTTTTATTTTTAAATTCCCAAGGCACGTCTGTGTCACCATTTGTGTGCGGCTGCTCTGCGGCTGCCTCAGCAACATGGCAGACGAGTCAGAAAACACAGATAATGAAATTCACTCTCCTGCTGGATTTAAATCAACACTGTGGAAATATTTAGATTCAACAGAAGGATGGCTCAACAGACAAAACTCATGTCGTATGCAACAGGTGCCAGTGTGAGTTAAAATACTCAGGAAACGCAACAAATATGGCCGTTCACCTGAAGAAGAAACACGGCATTGATAGTCATGTTATGTAAGCTCAATATCTATTTTTGTTTCTTTATAACTGAAAGGTCATCAGGACATTTTTAAGTTAACTGGTTAAAAAATGCATTTAAAACATGAGAATTGTGACACTGTACTGAACAGGTTATCTATTTTTATTTTTTCATTAATTAAGATTTTTATTATTATTTTTATTTAAATGCCTGGTGCCTGTAATAACAGAAATAAAATGGTTAAATCATATTTGAATTGTTTTTGTAACCCTCCAGATACGCCTTCCATTTTTGTCTGCAGAGTGCCTACTTGTGTTCGATTCCCAGGACCGACATCAAAATATTGGTGGGGAAAGATGAAACACCCACACCTGCCTCCACTCTCATTTGCCCCACTCTGGGCCCTTGAGCAAGGCCCTTAACCCCCACCACCTGCTCCTCCTGCCCTCTAGATGGCAGCTCTCTGCTCCACACAGAGGGCTGTAGTAGCTTGGTGCTCTGTGTTTTTTTTCATTCAACCTTTATTTATACAAGTTAATCCCACTGAGCCTCGGGAACTCATTTACAAGAGAGACCTGAGACCTGGTCGCATCAGGAAGGGCATTAGGTGTAAAAACAATTGTCACATCTTTATGCGAGTTAGTTTGCTGTGGCGACCCCTGAGGAAGGGAACATCTGAAAGAAAAAGAAAAGAAAAACTTTCTGAAATGATTGACAAAGAAAATCGTAAATTTTCACTATTTTCTAAAATGTTTTAGATGCACCTGTATCTTCTGGATTTCTCCCCTTGGAGGTTTTTGCTCAGAACAGACACTTGAGACAGATCCAGAACGTACTGCAGGGATTGTTTATCCCAGTGGTGTACAGTACAGTAGTCTACATTTTTGTAGTGGGTATACTGGGCTTTGAAACCAAAGCACACTGGTTAGTACAATGTAATCGTTGATGTATTTAGATTTTGAAGCGTATTGAATATTTACACATTTCTCTTGATGCTTATATTTTAATAAATGAACAACAAACTTGGTTCAACAGTTGGCTTTGTACTAAAAACATGTTATAGAATTAATAAAACGGTATCAAAGCAAAGCAAGCTCTGCATACTGATAGATAGTTATGTAATCGTTTAAGTACCGTACCGGTACAGTTTAACGCATGTGTGTGCCAAATTCAAGGTCCGGGGGCCAAATGTGGCCCTCGTTGACATCTTATTTGGTTCACAAGATGATATCCATCCATCCATCCATCCATTATCTTTACCCGCTTCTTCCATTTTTGGGTCATGGGGGTCACCGGTGCCCATGTCCAGCAATCACTGTACGAGGGGCGGGTTACACCCTGGACGTGTCACAAGTCCATCACAGGGACACATGGAGACAAATGACCATTCACTCTCTCACTCACACCTAGGGACAATTTAAGTCACCAATCAGTCTAACATGCATGTTTTTTGATCTGCGGGAGGAAAACTGGAGTACCCAAAGGAAACCCATGCATGCACGGAGAGAACATGTAAACTCCACCCAGAAAGATCCCCAGATTTGAACCAGGGATCTGTTCGCTGAGAGGCAGCAGCTCTACCAGTTGTGCCACCGTGCTGCCCTCCAAGATGATATGTGAAATGTAAAATACTTCTCTTGAAAATTTTTCCCCTAATCTTTGATTATGATGTCAAAAGCACAACAGAGAACATCAAAAGAGACCAATCAAACTCTTGTTGATGAACCTGTTGGGTATGAGAATGTACCGGTAGATACTGAAGTTGGCCTTAGTTTGAAAAAGGTTTTAATTCTGGCCCCCTTTTGTAAATGAGTTTGACACCCTGGTTTAACATATCAATGACACGTGCCTAATGATGTCATGTTGTATAATTGGGCACTTTTAAGTGGGTGTACTGAAATTCTTAAGCGTTTTCTAGTGGGTATACTCTGTAGACTACAACACTGGTTTATCTTCTCTGGCCTGGCTGTTTTGGAGTTCTTTATTTCCATGACTCAACTTCAGATTAATCAAAGAAAATGGATGAATGGATGGATAGATGCTTATTGAAATGTGACAGTTCATTAAAAACAAAATTAAAGATTTTATAATTTTAAGAATTCAGAGTATTTTAGGGTGCTTTGTTAAAGAAGTAAAAAAACAAAACCCACCTATCTCAGATGATCACAGTATTAATCAGAAACATGGGAACACCTATCTGTAAATGTTGTTCTCTTTATTTGCCTATTTAATCTTGTATTGGAATACCTAAACTGAGTCCAACACTAAAAACATTTAGTAACTGTTGCAGAAAAATTGGAATAAAAAAAATCTCATAGTACCATCTTCATATAAACCTGAGATAATTAACAACAGAAATGAAGAAAAGATTCCAATACATAAATGAAACGCAGAGGTTACTGTGGCTGGTTAAAACCACACTGAAACACTCATGTAGTGGGCATGACGATGTCCAGGGATGACCTTTGCTGACCTCTCAGTGAACAGACGTTTACTACAATTTATTCCATTGGTTGTAATCTGAGAACATAGTCACTTAAAAAGAGACTATTGGCTTCTTTGGTTTTATTCTAATGTAATCAGAAGAATAACGTTTAGTCATTTTCATGAGGTGGGTTTATATGCTGTGTTATTCTTTAATGTGAAGCATTACTGTGTCACTTCTGCAAATGAAATTGTCTAATAAGTGTCAGAGGTGAATAATATGTCAAACTGACTTGTTCAGTTTTGTTTTATCCTGAGGAACAGCTAAAACTCTCACTAGCATCTGAAAGTCTCCTCACTCAGACACTCTCTATAAACTATCCTCTTTGTTTTTCTAAACAAACCACCCGGTTAACCTTGACGTTCTCAGTCACTCTTTCTGTCCCTCTCCCGGCACACAAACCAATCAGGGACTGAGTGCCTATTGTCAACATTTTTAGTAAAAGCGTTTTGCTTCCCGTTACGCTTCAGAGTTCTGCAGAGTTCTGCAGAGTTGGAACGCTGCAGAGTTTGAATGGACAGAGACCTGAAAGCTCTGTCTTGATCGCTGATTTAAGTTTGGTCAAGAGCCAAAGACTGACTTATCAGCTGGAACTGATGGATGTCTCCATCCAGTTCACCGAGCAAAAGCTCTCTAGAACTTTCTTGAGGAAAGCTTTATTTTGAAAATTGACCAGGACGTGCCACTGTCTTTGACGAAGAAGGCAGGCGTCACGACACGTGAATCCATGAACACACCGAAGTACACCGGACGTCACGGGCCCAGAACCTGTGAAGCTCAGATTGCTCCTGCAACCCCAACACCAGAGACGAATGTCAAAAGGTACAGAGTTGCTGATGTTTCCTGGATCGTGCTGTGAAGTCGAGCTGGTTTTCGTATGGAGAAGTGTCAATTTCTGGTTTAAACTCAAAATCGATAACTTCTTCTTAGAATCTCTCCAACCTCTTTTATTCCTCTCAAACTTCTTCTTATTTCATTCTAAGCTGGTAACTACATTTTTAAGCTAAAGAGCCACAGATAAAAAGTAATATGTCAACTCATTACTATGTCTGTTGTGTTGCAATTTAAATGTGCTGACGTGTTAAATTGCAAGAAAGTGAAATCCGTCAATCAAGTGTAATGGTGTTAATTTTCGTTGATTTATTTTAAATAAAAGGTAGTGTCTTTTGACATACCAACTAAAATCAACGTCTCATGGTCACTTCATGGTTTATTTGTCCATCATAACTGATCACAGAAATATTGGGTAAACTGAAAAAGAAAATAATCCGTAAATTACTATTCAATCTGAATAAGTAAATAATTAAGGTAAAGGGTGTCAGTTTAATACTGACCCCCCCCCCAAAAAAAAATCCTTACACTCAGACTAACAGCCATACTGTGACTACCGGTAATAGCTTGACACTTGTTCTGGTAGGATATTCTTTTATTCTCTTGTGCCACAATTACATGAAAAAAAAAAAGGAAAAAAAAAAAGACAGTAAAAGAATCAAGAATTTATTCTATTGTTGTTTCTCATTGAAAGTTAGATTAAACCAAATGTTCTGGTCAAAGTATTTAGAGTATATTTAACATTTTTTTGCATTGTCTTCTAAATTGCTGTAATGTAAAAGTCTAATACAAAAGCTGGAGGAAGTACTTTATCACCAAGGACACTGAAAGAGAGAAACAGATAAAAAAAATTTGAACTTCAGATATTTTTGTTTGCGTGTTAAATGAAAAGAGGATATAAAAGGCGAAACACAAATTCAGACAAAGTTCAGTCTCTTTCTCACTTGCACACATCAACTTGCACAGAAAGTATCATAAGTTGAGCATTGGGTTTTAGTGTGTGTGAGTGTGTGCAGACCCAGGGCCTGTTTACACGGCGCGTATTTTGAGTGTAACCGCTACTTTCTCTTTGCGACTTTGCTTATCGCCTACACGACGCTGCTGGCCCCCCTCGATGACACCGATACTTTTCTGACCCTGCTCTCAAGGTGGAAGTTTTTCGCAGACCCCCCGTTGATAATGTAAACATCTCCCACGGAGCTTTTGTTTGAACACATGCACGCAGCACGCACGCGCAGACAGCCGGCATTTTAACAATGGCGGTGGACTGGACAGTGGACACACGCACCACTTTCTGAACTATAGCTGATGGAATATATTTTGATTCTCATATTTAATTATTCTACACCTTACCTGCATCTGTGTTGGAAGAGAGCAGCTGCCTGGATCCAGTTGTCGCTGTTAACGAGGCAGTCGGACATTTCACGTGTCACGCTGCACTATAACATACTAAATGTGCTATATATTAACAGTTTAACAATAATAAACAGTATTTATGTTAGCGTGGGAGATATTTAAATTTATCTGAGCTAAATGAAGCTATCTGGACTCGTTACGTCATGCCTAACATGCTGCTGAAAATGAAGACACCAGGTTGATTTTTAATTTATTTGTTTATTCAACACCACAAACTCATGTCACAAACACTGAGAATTAAATTGAACACTTTTAAAAACACGTTAACCGAACTTTAATGAACTGGACTCTGTTGTTTTCATCCCACTGGACCCACATCCGAACCGCCGGTCCGCTTCGTGGAACAGCTTCGACCTCGCAGGAAAAAAATAAAAATAAAACCTCAGTTGGTTGTTCTGTGATCGAACTAAACACAAGGAAAGATTATTAAGAACATTGTTTACCTTGTAGCGCTGCTGTAAATCAGCTGATTCTCACGGAGTAAAGTCAGACATGTTGACTCGGTTCCGGTCCAGTCAGCAACTGGTGCGCAGATGAAGCGGTCCACTTGGTGTCAAATCTGTTGACTCTTATCCAAATTCCAGCTTTAACTTGTTGTTAACTTGTTGACAACAACTTGTAGTAGCTGAACTTTTAGCCAGAGAGGAAAACAGGCTGCCTCGTGTGCTCTGTTTACCCCAGGCTGCACACATGCGCAGTGGTGAAGGTTCCAAAAATCACAGCGCCATCTAATGGCCCAGCATGGTAACTACAGTAAATTCATGAGTACGGGGGGTGGGGGGGAGAGAGTCGTATCCACAGAATTCGCCCATGTCAACGCAAAACTTTCAACCTAATTAACATACCCAAAAGTTGCGTTTCCCCCACACAGTGTCCGTGTAAACAGGGCCCCAGACTGTGGACCCCTACCACAAATCCTTCCTTCTTGTCAGGCTTGCTTTCTTGCCTAGGCAACAGGACTCCATTGTGAAAGCACAACAAAGACTCTGTTATTGGTAGCTTTCTGTGCGGGAGGGGGTGGGAGGGGGAGACTAACAAAGGTGGGAGAGATTTGGAAAGATATAAAAACTAAAATGGTAAAAAAAAGAAAAATAATCAGTCAGTTGATTTAAACATAGTTGCAGTGCATTTAACAATTTTAGTAGCAGGTATTTTGGTAGGTGCGAGGTGAGTAAACATATTGATTATGAATACATTAATTGTGAATGTCCTTGTTTGTCTTGCTCACTTTTACACCATTTGCATGTTTACTCCCAAGGTGTGTGAACTACAAATGTAAAAAGCAGAAAATGTGTATAAAAATCTGTGGAAAACCCACAATTTTAATAGTACATGTACTGTACTTGATTCTTCTTTTAGCTTTTCCCTCTTCATTTGTCTCCACAGCGAGTCATCCTCCTCCATCACACTCTGTCCTCACTCCATCTACTTCCATGTCCTCTCTGACTGCATCCATATATCTCCTCTTTGTCTTTGTCCTGGCAGCTGCACCTTTAGCATCCTTATATTCTATTCCAAATTTGATGGTGAAGTTTAATTTTTATTTCTCTATAATCACAAAGAAATGCTTCACATTTCCTAAATGCTTACAAATCAATGCGATTTTAGTCTAGGTTGTCTTATCTGGACATGCAACTAATTTTTCTTTTTAATTTCCATCTGAAATGCTTGAGTCTGGTTTTATCTCTTCACATCTTGAGTTTAAATTATTTTTTGCTACAGACATCTTTCAAGAACTACTGACCAGCCTCAAACTTCAAGCTGTTTAACAAGAACTAAAACAACCCGTTGGTTTCAGATGCATTTGTTTTTTCTCACCATCTTTTTAAACAAACAACACTTCTTGATGTGTTTCAGTACAACGCCCACACAACACTGAAAACACAAGCCTGATTAAGGGCTTTGCTGTCGTACAAACTTAATCATAGTTCAAAATTATGAGAAAGGCTTGTAAATTTTGCCTGTGTGCTGAAATCTAATTTTTAGATTCTGTGTGTTTTTAGTTAATGAGTAACACCCCAACAATGGCCAATCAGACTATAATTCATCGCCTGATCGGTGCAACTTCCTGAATGCTAAAAGAGGAACTGTGTTTGATCAGTAAAAAGAGTGCAAGATTGACACTGTCCTAGTATTGTGTGGTCTTCTCAGGGGAAACATTAGACAGGAAATTGAGTGAAACTGTTTCAACATGCTCACACTCAGCCAAGTAACATATTTTTGACTGAATTTTGTAGGATTTGTTTGTACTCACTCAGCCTCAACAACCGTCTCTTTCAGTCATGACATTTCTCTTTAAATTATTTTTTGTTCTTGGAAATTTGACATGTCAGAACAAGACTGATTCTTTTAAAATTGTATATGTAAAACATGAGATCATGTTTGCATGTGGTGTAAATCCTTGTACTGTACTTTCTAAATGTAAACTGCAAAAATCTTAAGTTTTCCTTGATTTCTCAGTGGGGCCCATGCAGTAATGTTGACTGTTGATGACCATGATGGATGACAGTTTGACCTGTATTGTCACAGCTAAGTGCATTTCACAGCGTTTGTCAGAGTCAGAGCCAGAGTACTTTTATTAACATTGCACAAGTTTTCACCAGTACAGCGTGAATATGTACGCACAGTCATCCGGAAGAGGGCGAGTGTGTGAAGCTGCTGCTTATCAGACCACATGAGACATCATATCACATTATGTTCTTCAGCGCGGCCTCTCCCATCCGTATCGGGATGAAGGTCAAAGGTGTGAAAACACCTGTTTGTACATATACAATAAATATGTTGGTACACATAGTTGTTTATGTAGATAATATTTTCAGGCAATGGCTTGGACATGAACATTATACAGCCAAAA
Organism: Garcialebias charrua; assembly: GCA_038048925.1. Taxonomy (NCBI): domain Eukaryota; kingdom Metazoa; phylum Chordata; class Actinopteri; order Cyprinodontiformes; family Rivulidae; genus Garcialebias; species Garcialebias charrua. Next base: position 2,626 of record JBBPBX010021730.1, on the reverse strand, counting down.
AACTGAGTTTTGAAGTTGCAGCATGGACTATGTATCAGAGGCACACCAAAGTGACAAATGAGGTTTGTTGTCAAACTTAATTGAGCACTCAGAGGAAGAAACTGGGACCTTGTACTTGAGGATGGATGCAGTCAAGTGCATTTTGTAGGTAACCAGGCCAAGGTTGAAATTGTATTCAGATAGCGAAACGACCTAAACAGGCCCAAGAAACAATCTACCCAGGAAACAGGAAAACATGCATAGTCCAGAAGCATCCAGGAGAGCAATAGACAGGAAGGTGGGCAACCAGGATTGAGAATGCTGATGAAGTACAGAGAGGGTCAGAAAGAAGTCCACTGTGTCTGTGTGGACTTAGAAAAAAGCATATGACAGGGTGTCGAGGGAGGAGGTGTGGTATTACATGTAGAAATCTGGAGTGGCAGAAAAGTATGTTAAGACTGGTACAGGACATGTATGAGGACAGCAGGACAGTGGTGAGATGTGCTGTAGGAGTGACAGATAGCTTCAAGGTGGAGGTGGGATTGCATCATGTTAGACTGGTACAGGACATGTATGAGGACAGCAAATGAGGACAGCAAATGATGTTTGCAGGAGCAAATGAGCAAGTATGAGGACTTTCTTCTTCTGGTATAGATTGCAATTTGGAGAGGTGGAGGTATGCACTTGAAAGAAGAGGAATGAAAGTCAGTCGTAGTAAGACAGAGTACATGTGTGTGAATGAGAGGGAGGCTGGTGGAACAGTGAGGCTACAAGGAGCAGAGGTCACAAAGGTGCAAGACTCTCTTGCACGTCTCTCCTGAGACGTGTTTTTCTGAGGCAACAGCTGCACTATCGTTACCCCCCCCCCCGAAGAACTTTTCTATAGCCGTTTTCGCATTGACCAGCCCTTAAAGGCCCGGGTGGCCCCGCCCCGCCCTCTAACCCGGGTTCAGCGTGTCCGCATTTTCCTTTTTTTCCCCGGCTCCGCCCTCGTTTTGGAACCATCTCCACCGTGGTTCCATCGGACCGCGGCCCGACGGGCCCAGTTTCACGTCATTTACTGCTCACATTTGATTCGTTGTTTGCAGCAGGGGCTGGACTGCTTCGTGTAGGGGCGAGACCAGAGGGCGTGACTAGCTGCGTGTTGAGTCATCAACTGCGATTTCGCCAGCGCACCTAAAAACACTCTATTTTCATCTAAAAACTACTTTTGAGTGCATAAAAATGATCGGAAACGTGTGTTTATATGCTTAACTTGCTAACTGTAGTGAAAAAACACATGAAAACTCAGTATTTATTTCGTTTTTTCCAAAAATTCGCAACCCGGAAGTCCGCTCGTAAATTTCGCCAGCGCACCTAAAAACACTCTATTTTCATCTAAAAACTACTTTTGAGTGCATAAAAATGATCGGAAACGTGTGTTTATATGCTTAACTTGCTAACTGTAGTGGAAAAACACATGAAAACTCAGTATTTTTTTCGTTTTTTCCAAAAATTCGCAACCCGGAAGTCCGCTCGTAAATTTCGCCAGCGCACCTAAAAACACTCTATTTTCATCTAAAAACTACTTTTGAGTGCATAAAAATGATCGGAAACGTGTGTTTATATGCTTAACTTGCTAACTGTAGTGAAAAAACACATGAAAACTCAGTATTTATTTCGTTTTTTCCAAAAATTCGCATTCTGAGCTTTTCGGTAAGAACTGCCCACCCACGTCAAGTGAATACCCCACCCACGTCAAGTGAACACCCCACCCACTTCAAGGCTTGCTCTCCGGACAGTGCGCAATCAACGAGGGCGGGCCAGAGCTGGCTCTGGGCCAACCAGAGACGAGCGGGACCGGGGAGGGCCGGCAAATGCGTAAACGGCTACAGTGGATCAACCAGATGGCCCAGCACAGAAGATCAACATCATCAGGTCAGGACTCTGCAGTCTACACTCATCTCCAAGCCAGCGGTCACTCTTTCAGGGATGACGATGTTCACATCCTTGATAGAGAGGAACAATGGTTTGAGAGAGGAGTAAAGGAGGCTATCTTTGTGAAAAGAAACCGTCCATCATTAAACAGAGGTGGAGACCTCCGGGTTCAACTGTCTCCCACTTACAATGCTGTTATTGCTAGTATCACTCAGCCCTCTGTGATATGTCCAGAGGAGGGAAAGTGGATATATTGGTAAAAGGATGTTAGAAATGCAGCTGCCAGGAAAAAGACAAAGAGGGAGGCCAAAGAGGAGATATATGGATGCAGTTAGAGAGGACATGAAGGTAGTTGGAGTGAGGACAGAGGATGCAGAGGACAGAGAGAGGTGGAGGAGAATGACTCGCTGTGGTGACCCCTGAAGAGGAAAAAGCCAAAAGAAGAAGAAGAAAAAGATAAGGCCTTGCAGGCACATCACTGTTCAAAAGTATTTGCTGTCTCGGTGCTCCGGGAGTGCGCAGACAAGGAGGAAATCAGGAAGGAGGAACGTTGCGCATTTCTTCAAAATTTAACAAGAAAAGCACCTAAAACAATTATTTGTTTGCTCGACTTTATAGTAAAGGTGTCTCTCAGTTGAACTTTTACTTAATAAATGCACTTAAATGGTCAAATTAGCTATATTTCGTCAGGGTGACGCAGCAAAATAAAGCTGATTTGACAGTTGCTCCA